>PVIR01007069.1:0-62716 GCA_004026965.1 Petromus typicus
CTGCCCTTATTAAAGGGGCCCTCGGGGCTTGCTCTGCTCTTTGGCCTCTTATCTTTTCACAGGGGAAACAGGAGCCCCCACCAGGCACCAAAGTCTTGGACTTACCAGCTTTTCAAAGTTGTGAGAAAATAAATGTTCTTTACAGATTACCCAGTCTCAGATATCTGATCACAGTGGCAGAGACAGACCAAGACAGCATGTGAAACACTTAATCAGTCAGAACCAAAAAGGAATCTGTGGGTTCCTTTCCCTTCCTCTGTCTTCTCTGTGGATGCCCAGATCCGATCCCCTGAGCAGCTCAGGACACTGGCCCTGGAAAGGGGCAGTGGCAAGAGGGCCTCTGTCTTGTCTTCCAGGCCAAGGCCTCCAGATAACTCTGCCCTTCTGCCCCTCAGGCATGCTGAGACAGCCTATCAGCACACAAGCGAGGCTGGAGCAAATGTTAAGAAACAGCTGACGATGTGGAGGGACAGGCAGGCCTGCAGGGAGGCCTGGGGAGCCATCGCCCCTGAGATGACAGGGTGGTCAGATAGCCCTGGGTGTCACAGGAGGGAGGGGGCCACATTTACGACCAGCCACAAAGACTGCAGGATCCATGACCAGATCATACAGGACCTGCGCTTCAAAGGGCTCCCCCTGGGCTCAGGGTCCTGCTGTCAACATCTTTTTTTCCCAATAGACAAAAATTGAGTTTTTTTCAGTTTTTATTATTTATTGGCAGTACATGTCCGTGATACATAATGATTCTATTGCTTGAGTTTGTTCATGTACATACCACATCTCAACTCTTTTTTATCCTCTTTTGCTCCCCTCCCACCATGTCTTGACCTACTTCCCATTTGAAAAAGATGCATCTCCCTACTTCCTATTATCTATCTTTTATTTTGCCTTTTACAGTTTGGGTTTCTGGTATAAGAGAAACTTTGTGATATTTAAGCTTGTGTGTATGATTTATCTCACTCAGCAATGTGGTCTCAAGGTGAATCCACAAATGACTCATTTACCCTTCTTTACAGCACAATAACAGTTCTTCACCATTGTAACATTTCACTCTGGTCTCTACAGATCAGTCAGCTGGTCCTGCCTGATGCGAGTCACCAGCTGCATGAGTTTCTGTAGCATCCCTGAGCACCCCAGGAAGAAGGTGCAGAAACCAGCCCCCAGCTGACCCAGCCTGAGGGTCTCCCGTGCAGACACACAAGGGGGCAGAGAGGTCGAGAGGTGAGCAGAAAGGAGTTCAAGTCACCAACCTCTATGGTATGTAGGAAGGCTGAGGAAGGAAGCAAAGCCAGCAGGAGAGCGGCTAATCCAAGAAAAGTGAGGAATCCAGGGGCTGTGGATTTTTAGACGGCACCATTTGGAGTAGAGGTAGAAGTGGGGTCCAGCCAGCAGTCTTAGAGCTGGATGGGGGGACCCTGCGGTGGGGCTGATGGAAAGCCCGGGTAGACACAGGCTCAGGGGAGGACCAAGCCAGCTCTGGATGTTCATGGTGGAGCCAGGCAGGGCATGAGCAACATGGGAGAATAGGGCGTGGTGTCCCACTGGGGGCAGTCCTACAAGCAAACGGAGCACGGTCCTAATAGTCAGAAATCTGGGCAGGCAGGTGGCCCCAGAGAGGCTGGTCACTAAGGACAAAGGTCCAAGGCACTGTTCAGGGATTCAAGGACAAGGCCAGAGTGAGGGTTACTGGAACCCTGCAGGGGTGGGGCCTGGGCAGCAACAAGGACAGAGCATTGGCCCCACCCCACCCCCCATCCATCTACCCCACCCTCCCCACCAAGAAAGCAAAGAAGAACGGAACCCCAAACAAGCCAGGCGGTCTTCCTGGGAGGACAGGAATGTGTGGTCTCTGACAGCGAGCAAGCGGCAGCTTTCTCCTATCGGACCAGAGCAGACCTGCTCAGCCCATCGCAGAGCAGATCGGCATAGCAGGCCTCAGGCTGTCTGTGTACCTGCTGGCTAGTCAGTGAGAAGTCACTCGTGTGCTAGCTTTCCTGTTGCAGGATCAAAATGCTTATCTCCGCCCAGGTAAAGGAGGGGAGGTTTTTTGGGTTCGCAGATTCCGTGTTTTCAGTCCGTGGTCAGATGGCTTCCAGGAGAAACAGCCTCGCAGAGGGTGTGGTTTGGGAAGCTGCTCGGCTATGACATCAAGGAACAGAGGTCAGGAGCAGAGCCCGAGAGGGAGGGTCAGGCTCCGGAGAAGATCCCCAAGGTCATACCCCGTCCATCACGCCCACTTCTTCCAACTAGACCTGGCACCCGACAGGCAGTTCAGCCAGGAGTCCATTTGCGATTTCAGGGTCCTGAGAGCCCAATCGCCTCTCTAGAAGTCTCTTGGTCTGGTCCGATTGTCAATGGAGATTGACCGGCACCCTCGGCTGGCCGGAAGGAGGGAGGCTGGGAAGCATGGCCCTGCAGACTGGTACAGACCGAAAGCTGCAGCTGCTGCTAAAGGAGCCAGCTCAGGGCGTTATTCACCTCTGCTCTGACTTTCCTCACTGAACAATGGACATTTTTATTTTTTACCTCATTATGGACCTTTGAGTCTACACACATAGCACATTAAGGATAGTTCTGGATCTGCCACGTGTTTGCTGTTCCAATCATTGTGGCAGATAAAGAACAAGCCGTCCCTCCTCTGCTGTCTAACAGCAGACGCCCAACAGGCAGCCTCTGTTGATTCCTGAAATAATATCTGCAGCGAGGCCCAAAAGCACAGAAAAAAAATGCAGTTTGGACTGAAGCAGTGCCTCTGTGAGGGCGGTGGCTGGTCAGTCCTGTGGGCCCCGCCGCCGCTGCCCAGGAATCAGCCCCCTTGGGGTTCTCTGAGGGACTCGCCAGGCGGAGCCGCGGGTCACACTCCTAGTTCTTCTGGTCGGCGGGCGCCACCTGGAGGCCACCTGGAGATCTGCAGGGATGCCGCGTTCAGTTGGAAAGGAGAGTTCTTATGCTTTAAATATTTGTAAAGTCACTGCTATGCGACATGAGTAGAAATGAAAAGAACATCTCTACCCTCGAGGCATTCATGGCGTGACAGAGAAGACAGATTATCAACAGAAGCTTCAGTGTTCAAGTCTAAGAGCTTGGGAGGAGCGTTCACCCCGAAGCGCGAAGCTGAGGATGCTGCCGGACAGCAGAGGGCGCTAGAGAGGAGAGCCCCCACCCCACCCTTAGTCTTCAGGACTACTTAAATCTGCAAAATAAAGAGTAGGCAAGGGCTGAAGACAAGATTATAGTGCAGAGTTTGTTTCTGAGACAATAACTTTTTAGACCTGAAGAATCTCGACCTTCGAGAGCAGTCCTCACTTCACCTGAGCTCCCTGGCTCACCTCAGCTCACGCCCACTTGTGCTCACATCTCAGCTCCTCCTACGTGGAAGGACTGCAGTGTTCCAGAGCAGTCCCTCCGCTTGGGCCCTGGGTGGTCCTGTCCCGTGCCTGCCCAAGGACAGTACTTCATCAGCTGGTCCCTCTCACATGCGTGAGCAATTTTTTGTTTATAATTAATCATAAATATGCAACTGTACTATAGGTTTTCCGCTTTAAAAAACAAACCTCTCCCCCATCCCCAATTCACCATTCTAGTCCTTCAGTTCTGTTCGAAAGCGTTTTGTGTCCTCAGTCTCCACGCCCACGCCTGCTCTGTCGGAAACTCTGCTGACTTCCCCCTCAGAGCATACCTCGCCCCTGACAGTGAGTGTCAGCTCTTAGCTCGTTCTTTGTAAAAGCCACAGCACTGAGGTTTTCTGTGCCTTGTGTTCTCTACAGCAGCTAACATCCTCTGTTTGAAAATCCATAACCCAGACTCTGGCATTCTTTTGCTCAAAACTATTTGCTTCTCCTTTTTCTTGGAGAAGTATTAATACTTTCCAGCAGTTGTGACACCTTGTGCAAGCTGGTCTCCAACTCCTCCCACCCTGTCACATCCGCCTTTTGTGTGGCAACTCTGGCTGCCTTTCTTTCCCAGCAGCTCCAGCCCATCCTTCTGCCTAGAAAGCTCTTCTCCGTGTCTCATTTCTACTCCATCTTTGCCTTGACTCAAAGGCCTTTCTTTGACCCACTGTCCTGTACCACCTTCCTCTAGCCTCTTACCCTGCTCTTTGTTTTCTGTTGTTGCTGCTGCTGCTGCAGTGCCTGTGCATGCTGGACAAGTGCTCCACACTGAGCTGCATCCCGAGCTTCTCTTTGTCTTTACAGCGTTAGCCACTCGGAACACGGCACATGTTAGCTGTTGTTTCTCACGTTATTAGGACATCCACCTCAGTCGCTGCTCTATCCCCAACAGCTGAAACAGTAGTCCTAGTCATGACTCAACCAACACTGAGTGGATGGTTAAGTGGGGTGAGTGAGCTGAGACAAAGGAAAGAGGGAGCATAAGAGAGCAGTTTGGGGAGAAGGGCAGGGGACGAAGAGTTCAAAGGAGGAAAGGTCAGAGAAAGTATTTCCAGGCCGATAGATACTTTCAATAAAAAAAAGGTCTGAATTGGACAACTATGAGTTAACTGCGTTATTAAGCAACTAAGGGTTAACTAGGTAACTATCCTTTTTGTAGAATGTACCTGAGCAGCCATAAAAACTTCAGGTAACCTGTCACCAAAGGAGTGTAACAGACTGAGAAAGTCCTGCCAGAGCTCTTGGCCCTGCCCCCTCCCCCACTCCGCTGTGTGTGAACTCTGCTTGCTGTATTCCCAGGGAAACGTCAGTGGAACTCAGCCTCATAGATGTAAAGATGTCAAATAACTAACCAACCAAAGACTGCCAAATACTCTGCTTCTCCTTCTGTACCGCTGCTTGTGCTCCTATAAGACTGCCAGCCCCACCTCCCTCATATTCTGAGCCTGATTTCTTTGGGGAAAGATCTTCGTCAGGTCCACCGGTGTAAATAAAGCTATTTATTGTTTCTAAACCTCTGAGGATTTCCTGACTTGATGTTCTGCAACATTTGGATTCAGTGGGCAAAAAAGTGGGCTATACTGTTGTGAAGAGGCCTTTGCCCAGCAACATGGGCTCTGGACAATTGGCAGGCCCGAGGGGTCTGGAGGTCTCTCAGTTAACCTTTGGGGGAGGGGAGTGGCCCTGACCTCACTCTGCCTTGTGCAGTGTTCCCGTAGGTGAATACTCTGGAGCTCTCGCTGTCCCAGACCAAGTGATCAGAGTGGTCCTTCCTTCTCTTCCACAAAGGATCCACATCCAATTTACAGCCCAGTCAGGTGGCAGCACCACACCATGAACAAGAACATTTATAGCCTGGAAGAAATATGACATAAAGATGAATAAACAACACAATGGAGAGAAATAAGCACTCCTGAGCTTCAGTAAACACCAGAGAACGAAAGAACCCAGAAGTCTCAGCATTTGGGATGACAGACACAGCCCAGTGAGACCTTGGACGTGCCCCGGCTGGGGCTGGGGGTGCCCAGGTGCGCAGTCCACAGTACCTGCCACAGGGTGGCTGGTCTCTGCTGCTATCACCGTGTTCAGGTAAAGATTCGAGTCACCGGCTGGCAATAAACCTCAACAACTGTAGCTTTTCTTTCAGATAGACCATCTACCTGAGGGAGTCAGGTCGTCTCTTTAGGGGAATCAGCCTTCTCTAGGGCAGGTGGGAGTGTAATTTGGGCAGGTGGGAATGTAATTTGCACAGGATACAGAGGCCCTGGGGGCGCAGAGGAGTCCGTGAGGTGGGGACACCGCCCTGAACACTTCGCCAAGACAAAGCGCATGTTCTCTGGGCCCTCCGAGCTGCGCACCCCTCCCCCATCCTTCTCCTCCTTTGTCCTCTGGTGTCTTGGCAGCGTGGATGTTACTCTGGAGAGGGGTGAAGTCAGCTATCTATTTATTCACCTACCTTAGGGCAGGAGTGGTAGAAAGGTTCTGTAAAGGCCTTTTCATTTTGACGTGTGCTGGTCCTGAGGTCCATCCTCTTTCCGGGTCTTGATTGGGATTTTATCACAGAAGTATATATTAGGCTGACAATTACTGTCAGTTCCTGGGAGTGGAAGAATCTTCCTTTCATATTCTGGGGCCCTGTACGAAAGTTCCCAGATGGTGTGTGGAAGAATTGAAATAAAAAATATCCAGTCAGTGTCTAAGGCTGGAGCCTCCTCTAGACTTTCACTTTTTGAGTCAAAGGCCAGATCCTATTTGGGGACCGGAGCTGGGCTGTGGACTGTGGTTCCGGTCCAGAAGACAGTTCCCGCATACGCCACACGAGGGCGCGCTGAGGCGGAGATGCTGATGACGAGATGCCCCTTTGCCAGCTGCAGTACTGAGGGTCGCCTGTATGAACGCCTTCTTGGTACCATCCTAACTAGCATCCGATTGATAGACTATCTGTGCGCCAGGCCCTGGGAATTCTCCAACACGCAAAAGGGACTCCGAAAGCAGCTCAAAAGGCTGAAGATGGAAAATCCTTTCTCAGGCCTGTGTCCTTTCTCAGGGACTCCCGCTCCGTCCTGGAGACTGCCCGATCTTAGACACTGCATCTCCCTGGTGAGGAAGGAAGGCTCCGGACTAGATTTAACCTGATTTCAGTATTGTGACATTTTTGCAGCCGAGTATTTGTGCAGCAGTTTCATACTGCTTCGTGCATAATGTATGTAAACACACAGCACAAACAGCATTTTCCTGACATTTTCATTCTACGGAGCATGGAAAAATGGCCTTGGGCAACTTCTGGGCCAGACCTGTGTAGAAGGAAAGGCCACTTGGTCCGAGCAGAAGTGGAGCCCTGTGTGGATGGAAGGCACAGCTGGTCTCTGGGAGTAATTCTAGCACCCCAGAATGAGAGCTTTCCTGGCACCACAGAACACAGGGAAAATAGAAACACTCACTGGCCCAGGTCAGCAGGTGGCTACAGATAGCCCTGGCATTTCCCGCTGTGGATTATGATGGAAAGCATTTAGTAAACAGAGTACATGTTTGTCCCTCTGAGGACCTGAGGCCCAGGAACTGCCAAGGATGCTAATTTCTGTTTATTTCAATGGTCTGGTTCACGTGTCTCTTGTCCGCTGTTCCTGGAAATGGGCTTGCAGCCTGGAAAACAGTGCATGGCAATAAACAGAACGATGTTCATTGTGAAATAAAAGTAAGGGAAAGGCCACATCATCTCCTGATAATGTGGCAGAAAGGTCTCGTCCCTACCCAGCACACACACGAGTGGGAGGGCCTGCTGCCTCCAGGGCCACTTGCACTAGGTTCCCTGACTGCTGGGATTATAGTCTATAGTCCCAGGATTTCAGGTAACCACACCAGTAGCAGATGGAGCTTACAAAACATAAAATAGAAATGTTCAAGATGAACAGGAGCTTCAGTCTTCTCGTCTGGATGGAGATGGCAGAGCCAGAAACACGCGTGCTGTGGTTTGGGTATGTCCTGTCATACAAAGGTTCATGAGACAGCAGCTTGATCCCCACTTTAATGGTAGCAGAGGTGGTTCACATTTAAGGGGTAGGACATAACTGGGTCTGGGTTACCACCTCAAAAGAGATCAGTGTCCTCTGGAAGAAGTAGATTAGCACCCATGAGAATGAGTTGTTGCAGAAGAGGAAGCTGGGCCCCTCCCTGTGGTCTGGCTTCCTCTCTGCACTGGATCTCTTCCACATATGCACTGTGTGATCTATCTGTGGTGTTTTGACACAGCAGAGGCCCTTACCAGAGGCAGCTTCCCAACTCACTTAGAACTGTAAGCTAAGTGAACCTATTGTCTTTATAACACAACCCTGAGTATTTTGCTATAGCAACACAAAACAGACAGTGAGTCAACCAATGATCTGCAATGGCAAACGTTGCTCCTTTTCAAACAGGATGACATGTGAAATCTCTGACATATTTTCAAGACTGGAAACATAGACAAATAAAGACAACTAATATTTCAGGAGAAAATGAAAGTCACCTGTAATTCCACCATTTAAAGAAAAATGTCTGTTAATACTCTGAAATAAATCTCCAGTCCCTCTACCTCTATTTGTGTCTCTCTCTCTTTCTGTCTACCTCAGAACAACAGAAAACACAAATTTAAGCACATATGGAGAGGCTGTGACATTATCTAGGTACTGGTCACAAAGGACTGGTTAATAAATTCCAGAGAATTAGTATCAGATGGATCATTGTCTCAGACCATAAAGAAAGCTAGAAATGCCTTGGTTGGAAAACATTACTAAATGCTAAAAGACTATCACATTTTAAACAACAAAAAAGGAAAATAGCACACTACTAAACACTTAGGATGCCAGTGTATCAAAAATTCTGGAAGTTAACACTAGAGATAGAAATGTACAACTTCAAGTAACACTCAAACTACCAATTCAATAATTTAGAGCAAGAATGTTATAATAAATTCAAGAAACCAGAAGAAAAAATAACT
This sequence comes from Petromus typicus, assembly GCA_004026965.1. Classification (NCBI taxonomy): domain Eukaryota; kingdom Metazoa; phylum Chordata; class Mammalia; order Rodentia; family Petromuridae; genus Petromus; species Petromus typicus. Next base: position 8,365 of record PVIR01007069.1, read on the forward strand.
AAGGATCAAAATTAGAGAGGTGAACAAAGGACTATTTTAAAAGTGACCAAAAAGCTAATTTTGGAAGAGATTAATTCAGTAAAATTCAGACAAGACTAATTAAGAAAAAGGAAAATAAATAAATTGCAAAACCGAGGAATACTTAAAAATCTTGAATAATCCAATACCAAACAATGAAATTAAAGCAGTAATTAAAAATTTTACCAATTAAGAAAAGAACACGACTTTACAGAGGCAACAGCCAAATTCTACAGCCACTTGAGGGAAAATCTGACACCAATACTCCTAAAACTCTTTAATGAAATTGAGAAAGAGGACTCTCAAAAGCATTCTTGGAAGATAGAATTACTGTGATCTCCAAACAAGACAAGAATCCAAAAAAAAAAAAAAAAATGGCACTGCAGGCTAATCTCTCTAATGAACATAGTTACAAAAATCCTCAACAAGATATTGGCAAACAGAAGGTAACAAACCACAAGAAATCATTCACTATGAACAAGTTGGCTTCATCCCAGGGATGCAGGGATGACTCACCATACACAAATCAATAAATGTACTTCATCATATTAGCAGAAACAAGGATACAATTACATGATTATCCTGATAAATGTGAGGAAGGCCTCTGAAAAAAATTCAACATCCATTCATCATAAAAACACTGAAGAAAAGAGGTGTTTCTTTGGGACATTATCTCAATCTGATAAAAGCCATTTATCACCAACCTACTGCCAACATCATATTGAATGGGGAAAAACTTAAATAAGGAACAAGACAAGGATGTCCACTATCACCACTCCTGTTCTACATAGTCCTCAAAACATTAGCCAGAGCAATCAGGCAAGAGAAAGGCATAACATGATCCTGTACTCACAAGACCTAAAAATGTCACTAAAAGACTAGCATTAATAACGAAATGAAGCAACATAGCAGAATACAAAATAAACACACAAAAATCAAAACTGCTCCTATACACTAATAATGAACTCACTGAGAAAGAAATTAAGAAAACAAGACCATTCACAATAGTTTCAAGAAAAAGTAAATACTTAGGAATCAACCAAACCAAAGAAATGAAATATCTCCACAATGAAAATGACATCACTCTGAAAAAGGAGATTGAAGAAAATGGAAAGATATCCCCTGTTTCTGGTAAGCAGAACAAATATAGTCAAAATAACTATACTTCCAAAACTGACATACAGATTTAATGAAGTCTTGATCAAAATGCCAACAGCACATCTCATAAATCTATTTTAAAAATCCAAAATTTTATATGGGGGGCTGGGAACACAGCTCAGTGGTGCCACATAAGGTTTTGAGTCCAATTCCCAGTACAAAAAAAAAAAAAAGAAAAATTCATAGGAAATCAGAAGAGACCTCAAATAAGAAAGACAATTCTGTGTAAAAATAGCAAAACAGAAGACATCACAACCCCAGATTTATAGTTATACTGAAAAGCTACAATGATTCTTTAAAAAACAAAAATAAAACAAAACAGCATGGTACTGGCACAAAAATAGAAATGTGAATTAAAGCAACATTAATAGAGGAACCAAGAATAATCCCAGACATATTCAACTATTAGAGTTTCAACAAAGGTAGCAAAAGCATATGCTGGAAGAAAGGTAGACTATTTAGTAAATGTTACTGGGAAAACGGGATATGCACATGCAGAAGACCTAGTCTAGATCCACATATCTGACCATGTACTAAACTTAAATGGACCGAAAAATCTGTGTTAGGTGATTTTCCCTAATTATACGCTAATGTGTTTTGAGCAGTTTAAGGTAGGTTAGGCTGAGTGATGATGAAATTTGATAGCTTTTGTATTTTAAATGTATTTTCAACTCATGGTATTTTTGACTTATAATGAGTTTTATTAAATGTAAACCCATCATAAGTCAAGAGTACCTGTACTTTAAAAGACTAACAAGCATCAGAGAAAATGAAGTTGTAATTATATCTTCTCTCTTGAAAGCCCCAAGAGAATTTTATAGATGTGTTCTATCCAGTGTTCAAGAGATCAATGCAATTTATCTCATCATAAATAATCCAGTGAATGAAAAATGATAGAAAAATGCTCAACATTTTTTTCAATAAAGCTAATTCAATCTCATTTCAAAACTAGATTAGAGCAATATAAAAACTATGGGCTCATTTCCTTTATAAATGAATCTGCAAAATACTAAAGTATCAGCTGAATTAACCTAACAATGAACTGAAAGTCAGACGTGGATCATCCCAGGAATATAAGGAAGATTTTATCAGTGAATGTCCCTCATCACAAAAAGGAATTAAAAAAAGGAAAGCATGCATTCACTCCAGTGGCCACAGAAAAACAGTTTAATAGCATTCAACAGCTACATATGATTCTACAACTATAAATCTCTCAGACCGAATGTTTGCACCCTCCCTATAACTCATATGTTAAAATCTAATTTCCAGTCTGATGATAATAGAAATGATAACATCTGTGAGATGATTAGATCACAATGCAGAGCTTTCTTGACTAGGATTAGTGCCCTTCGAAGGGGCTGAAATAACCAAAGTTCCTTCTTGACCATGTGAGGAAGAAGATACCTTCTATAAACCAGACACCGAATCTGCCACCACCTTAGTCTTGGACTTCTTACCTTCTACTATTCACATGCCAGAACTGAGAAATAAATTTTGGCTGTTTACACACTGCCAGTTTATGGTACTTTTACTAGAGTAAACTAAACACTAAGAATGGAGAAGAGATTTCTTCAACTGATATTGAACACCTATAACAAACTTTTTCTTATGGAGAAAATGTGTTTCCATAACATTGGATTATGCCATCCCAGCCCACATTTCTACTGTAAATTTGTACTCTGTCTGAATAGTAGCTGGCTGTGGATCACAGTAGCTGCACGTGGACAATATAGGAATAAATCTTTGTATTTACTACATGGTACGAGGAGTGGCAAGATGTATGCACATGTGCAAAAGTATAAATCGGTATTTTTTTACCTACATAATTCTCAGCTAACAGATTTTGCATATTTTTACCTAAGCATAACGCGGGCTAAAATATATTCACACCACTCTTCTGTTACATAATGTGCATTTTACCAGTGAAATTTGGGTGTGATTCACAGCAGCTGTGCCTGGGGAAAGCAAAAACCTATCTGCACATTCATCCACTTGGCAGAAGAATGGCAAGGTGTGCACAGGAGCTCCAAAGCAGCAACAAGTGGGTTTACCCATGTTCATCGCTAAATTTCTGTGCATTTAGGATTTGTTTTTTAAAAAGCTGCCTTTGACTTTTCTGATAAAAGTAGCCCAGCATATACAATGGCACATGAAAAACCAGTTTTGTAAATTTTGGAAGAGGTGAAAAATTAATCATCAGATTAAACATGCATGGATGATGCAGGAAGATGATGATCACTTCGATATTAGGCCAAAGTTCCTATGACCGTGAAATGGAGCAAGAATCTACCAATACAGACATAGGGAATGCAGACCTCCTGGATGCAGATGACAAAAAATAACAATGAGAATACATATTTGACTAGTCAAAATGGTATGAAATGGTCACACCACCAAATGATCCAGTGTTAGAACTATGTCCAAAAATATAGTGAGAATCTTGGCAGGAGTGAAATCTACAGGACAGAATGCCATCACTGCCAATTCACCATTGGAAATTATAACAGAGGAAATGCTACAAAGTGAAATACACAAAAGCTAAAATACAAGTAAAATGTTCTGTATGCACCAGTAGCCATACTTAAAAATGTATTTATTATGACATCTCACTCGCCAAACTGAAAGCATTCATAGGTATGTTGTAGTTAGCAGGACTTTTTCATGGTAATCACAGAAATGTAAAATACTTATAAAAAGCCTTGGGTGTGGGATTATGGTTTGCAGAATTACAATGATGCTTAGAAGATTTAGGGCCGGGGAGTTAGCTCAGTGGTTCCAGCGCCTGTCTTGCAAGCGCAAGGACCCCGGTTCGATCCCCGGTAACCACATAACAATACTGGGTGTGGAGACTCACCCCAGCAGCAACCAGTACCACATACCACAGTGCCGGGCGTAGTGGCTCACGCCTGTAATCTCAGCACTTGGGAGGCAGAGGCAGGAGGATTGCTGCAATGTGAGTTGGAGGCTGAGCTCAGGACCAGCCTGAACTACAAAGCAAGACCCAGTCTCAAAAAACCTAAAAAAAAAATATTTATTTTCCTTCAAAATTGCCTGAGCTTTGGTAACAAAACCATCTTCCAAGAAAGAAAAAGAACTGATCAAGTAGCTGCTATCCAAGCATTTTTTGAGAGATTTATGGGTGACTGTTAAACAATTTACACAGCATCTGAATATATAACTATTGATTAGCATCTTGCATCATTTCATGGTCATTGACGATTCAGGAAGTATATGCAAAAAAAAAAACAAAAAAAAATACTACAGGGCCAGAGATTTAGCTCAGTGGTTCCGGCACCTGCCTTGCAAGTGCAAGGGCCCAGTTTCAATCCTTGGTAACCACATACAACAATGCTGGGTGTGGAGACTCACACCAGCCAAGAATCAGAACCATATGCCACAGTGCCAGGTGAAGTGGCTCACACCTGTAATCCCAGCACTTGGGAGGCAGAGGCAGGAGGATTTCTATGAGTTCAAAGCTGAGCTCAGGGCCAGCCTAAAATACAAAAAAAATCTGTCTCCAAAAAAATCCTTAAAACCGAGGATTTAGCTCAATGGTTCTGGTGCCTGTCTTGCAAGCGCAAGGATCCGGGTTTGATCCCCAGTAACAACATACCTATACTGGGTGTGGAGACTCACTCCCAGCAGCAACCAGTACCACATACCACATACCACAGTGCCGGGCACGGTGGCTCACGCCTGTAATCCCAGCATTCAAGAGGCAGAGGCAGGAGGATTGCTGTGATGAGTTTGAGGCTGAGCTCATGGCCAGTCTGAACTACAAAGCAAGACCCTGTCTCAAAAAACCTAAAAAAAAAAAAAATCCTTAAAAATATGATATAAATACATGTATGTGTGAAAACTTATTGTGTATCTTGCAACTCAGGCAGGTCCTTAATCATATAGCAATAAATTGAATGATGTTGTGACCTCACTTGTTGCTCCCATCTCCAAAACTAATCAGAACATGACACTCAGTAATTGGTTTAGCAGTTTGCAGTTGATGTCACATTTGCTAATAGAGCACAAGTTGACCAGTATAGAAACTACACAGGAACAAAGCAGAAATTCCAAATGAAATTTGGAAATTGCAGAACAGAGAATTGTACAGTACAATCTTTGGATTTCAGAAAGACCTAACATTGGCCTCATATATAGCAAAGAAAAACAAAACATACTGCTATCATCAACATTGCACCATGACAGAAATATTTATAACAAAACCTCAACAAAAAGAAAATCTGAGATGGAAACTTTCTACAACAAAACCAAAGGTGGAGTAGATGCTGTTGATGAGTTGTGCAACAACTATGATGTCACTGGAAACATGGTTATGTTTTACTCAACCCTAAACATGTGTGGCATAAAGATAATTTCAAAGAAAATAACAAGTACAAAATACCACAGAGAAATTTTCTTAGAAGAATGAGACTGGTACTCATTTGGAGCAGAGGAAAAACAAAATGTTCCTTCCCGGGAACTACAAATAAAAAACTGTGGAGCACATTGGTCAGCTGACAGGTGAACAAGCTGGCGCAGCATGCTAGGGTCCTACGACAACAGCAGGAAGACCAAAAAGAGGTCAACTGTCCTCTAAAAAAGAGGACAGGAAAACAAAATATCTGTGTGATCAGTCTAAGCAATATTTGTATATGGAATGTATGGTTTTCATGTGTGAAGATAGTTTGGGGTGTGACAGTTGAAGCAAAGATTATTTCTGTGATAGACTTTAGTTTGTATTTACATTACAGTTCACATGGGTTCTTATTTCTGGTGTTATTTTTAAAGTTTTATAAGCAAGTAAACTGTTAATGTGAAAATGTTTATGTTTATTATAAGGACTCATTATATTTCATATTTTATTTCATTAATCTTATTTTCTTGCTAGGTACATATTATGCAATATAGTAGGAGGCACTTGACAAAACTGGAAAACAGGAAAGGTGACAAGAACAGCCTGACACACAGGAAAAAAGGAAGTGCCTGTGCTGTCAGTGGGAGACATGTATATGGGAGCATGCAGTTGTCACACGTGAAGATTACCTCGGGTGTGGGAATTAAAGCAAAGATTGTTTTTGTATTCTTTTTTTTCCCCCAGTACTGGGGATCAAACTCAGGAACTTATGCTTGCCAGACAGGTGTAGCACCTCTGAGCTGCACCCCGGCCCCGCAGAGATTATTTTTGTTACGCAGTCTTATTGGTATATTCATTGTAGTTTACATAGGAGTTCACTCCTGATGGTATCAGGTTAGGTCTCAGGTACTGGGTTTTTCAGGCAAGGTCACAGCTGATGTGAAAACGTTGATGTTTATTCTAAATGCACAACACACATTAAAATGTGAAGCTTTTATTGATATTTTATGTTCCTGTTAACTGTACACTGTATAATGTAATAAGAACCAACTGATAAAACAGCAGGACCAGTGAGATGTCAAGTATGTCCTATAAAAAGGCTAGAAAAACAAAACACACGTACTGAATATGTGTGTACGGATCATGCTATTGTCATGTGTGAAGACTACCTAAGGTGCGATGATTGCAGTAGATTTTTTTGTAGAGTTCTATTGATATTTTAATTGTAGTCTATATAAAAATTTATTTCTGTTGTTACTTTCTAGATTTTGTACCAAAAATGTTGAAAATTTTGAGACTTGTTATACACAATAAATATTAAAAATTCAACATCTTATTTCTTGATATATTTTGGCTACTAATTACTCTTGTTTAATATAATAACATTTCTAAAATTAAAAATTCATCAATAGAAATATACTAAAAAATAAACATGGGTAATATATGCCCACAATAATGTACCTTTAAGACAAAGCGCCTCGTGGGCTAAGATTGAGAACAAGACAACAATACATTACAATGTCACACAATGCATGCCTTAATACTAACCAATGTGCTAAGAAAAGAGAAAAGAAAGAACAGGTTTAACAATTTAAAGGAAAAGAAAGACAAAAATCAATTATAGAGAACAGGGTCAACTGAATGAAAAGCCAAGAAAAGTATTACAATAGGAATATTCAGCAAGTGTCTCAGAACTAAGATTCACTTATAAAAATCTCTAACATTTCTCTATGCTAGTGATTCTCAACTAGGAAATGCTTAGATAAAGGTGAAAATTTTAGGAGGTAAAAATATAGAATGCCTGGTAAAATTAGAATTTCAGATCAAAATCATTTACTGTAAGTATCTCCCATGTAATATTTGGGATGAAATACTAGGCTGCTTGTATTTTTCTGCCAGTTACACCCCAGGGACAATTTAGCATCTGGAAACATTTTGTCACATCTGCGGTTAGGGTGCGACTGGCATCTGAGGGATAGAAGCCAAGGATTCTGCTATGCGCAGCCTGCAATGCACAGAACAGCTGCTCCCTTCCCCACCCACCTCCACACCCAAGCAGTGACGCTCAGGTTGGAAAACTGCTACACACCTGAAATAACCAACTGGAAAATATAGTAAAAACCAAGGTCCATGCCCAGCAACTGGGCATTAATTTAAATAATTTGTAAAATCTCCATAAATATTGACAGTCTGATAAAAAGCAGCAAAGGTTTTATAAATACACATTTATAAACACTTTTGTGAATGTGTTAAAGGTTGTGAATGTGTTAAAAATTCTCAAAGCTTGAGAATTTTTTCAGAGATTAGTTCTTCTAGGCCCAGGGATGTAGCTCAGTAGCACCATGCCTGTCTGACAAGTACCAGTCCTCAATTTGATCCCCAGTACTGGAAAAAATAAACAAATAAAGTTGTTCTAAAATGCCAGGCATAATGGTGCATGCCTATAATTCCAACACTCAAGAATCTAAGCCAGGAACAGTGCCATGAGTTCAGGACTAGGCTAAGAGAGACCTCCTCTAAAAAAAAAAAAGAAAAAAAAAGAAAGAAAATTATTCTAAAATTTGCACAGGAATAAGGAAGGGAAAGAGAAGGGAAAGAAAGGACAAAAGAAAAAGATAATGAAAGAAAAAAATGGAAACAAAGCTTTTATTTTAAAAAGAGGGGAAGAAAGTTGAAGGGAGGAGGACAGAAATGGAAAAAATAAGAAGCAAGATATATCATATACAGGCATAAATTCCCTATGGTGAATATGATCACTATGTCTATCTAAAATGTACCAATGAAAAAATAAGATAAGATAAAAATTTTTGCACTGAATAGTAAAAGACCAAGAACAGCATGATCAGTTTTGAAAAGAAAAAGAGGAGACCAGCTCTACTAGATATTGAGGGACATCAAGACCACAGTACAAAACCTGATAGCAGAAACTGCCCAAGGGCAAACAAAACATATTCATCAAAAAAAAATGAAGCTCAGAAATAAACCCTTGCAAACTTAATGTATGCTGAAAATCATCCCAGACCAGTAAGAAAAGGCTGAACTCACTAATAATATGGAAAGAATAAAACTAGACCATATCTCATGTTATAGAGAAAGGTGGACTTGCTAAGGCTTTTATCAAGCCATTAAGATATAAAGTACCGATAAATATAATTAATAGAAGACCATCAGTGGCCTAAGGGTGAGAAAGTTCTAAAGAACAAATCACAAAGCAAAAAAGATGAATCTGGTAACTGTGAAAGAAAAGATTCCTAGCTCACAAAGAAGACCATAGACAAAATTAATAGGCTGGGATAAGACACATGCAAATATCTAAAGCCTCTAACAGACTAACATCCATATTAAACAAAGAGCTCCAGTAATTCAGGAAGAAAAAGAAAGCATCCTGGTTGCTACGTCAGCAATGACTAGGAAAAGGCCATTATCTAAAGGAAACTCCAAAAGCTAGGAAATAGAGGAAGCAATGCTCAACCCATCGTAATTAGAGAAAGTATATTCACATGACTATAAAATCCCACTTGACACTCAGCAGATAAGCAACAACTTGGATAATCCAAGTATAAGAGAAGATTTGCCGCAGTGGGATTGAGGGCAGCACCAGCCTCTCAGGAAGGAGGGTAATCTGATAACACAAGGGGTCAAATGCAGCAAATGGACACAGTCTGACCCTGTTAGCCTGCTCTTGGGTATGTGCCCAGAGAGATTATCACAAAGACGATTAAGGGGACATGTACAAAAATGTCTCTTGCAAAGACACTGTGCTGCTCTTTGTGTAATCAGAATTGAATCAGTGCCCATATGCACAACGCACATGACAAACAGAAATGCATAATGTGGGCACTTGTGTAGGCTATACAAGGCTATGGGTTCCATCCTTAGTGCATGCACACACATGCACACACACAGACACACACACACAGACACACACACACACACACACACAATGTGCTTAACCCAGACAGAAATAAATACACTAAATTCAGTATCATGCTGACTGAGAGTGGAGAATGAGGAAGGAAAGTGAGGATCAAAGAGAATGAGAAAATAAAGGGGTTGAAGGGTTTGTCCAAAGCCTGAGGAATGCTTCTAACAGGAGAGGAGTAGGAAACTAAAGGAGACAAAGCCACAACACAAGACAGGAAGAGGCTCAGTGGACTTGGCAGACGCCAGAGAACCCTTTGCAAGCTCTCCAAGTTTGGAAGGACATTTTCCCCCTGGTGGGAGCAGGGAAGGTGCAAGAGACAGGGAGGCAGCCCTGGCAACCTTGTGAGCTGGGGATCCCAGGCCCTGAGGAAGGATCTTACCTTGCAAGAATCCATCTTGAATGACACACTGACAATGTCCTCCACTGAGGGTCCCAGCCAGGACAAGGGCCTGCAGGGAATAGTGTCTGCCCACTCCAGAGCCCGGAGAGAAAGCGCAGAGCAGCTCTGTGCTGACGCTTTCAGGGGCCGCAGTGAGCTAGACAGGGTAGGAGGCAGCGTGGGCCGAGCAGAGGCTGTCAGACAGGGCACCAGGCTGGGCGCCACCTCCCACGCGGATGGGCAAGTGGAGGACAGCTGCTCAGGAAGAGGGCTGTGGCCTCCGCTGAGGTCAGTAAGGCAGAGGGGACATGGAGGGAACCCCGGGTACGGAAGAGCATATATCTGTGCACTGTTTTCAACAAAAATAGGCCCGGGGCACCCTGGTCCCTCAGTATCTGTGCAGGATTGGTTCCAGGGTGCCAGGGCACCCAAATCCATGCATAGTGTATTTTCATAGTGTACACGATACTCCTGTATATTTGGAATCCTCTCTAGATGACTTGCAATACCTAATATAATATGAAGAGTTGTTATACTCATTACAGGGAATTACGTTTTTGATGGGAGTAATAACAAGAATGTCTGTTACACACACACACACACATATATATGTAGTGACAAGAATGTCATGCAATAGATAGATCTATAGATAGACAGATACATACATATTTTTATATGTAGATATATATCTTGAGGCCAAAACAATATAGGCCCGACTACATTCTGAAATCCCAATTGGTTAAATCCCAGGATGCAGAACATCCTCAGAGGGCCAGCTGTACCCCCCTACACCACACTTATACATGCAGCAGTGCACTGTCGATATCTGTTACATATCCAACCATGACTGTCCTAACACTTCTCTGTAACACTGCGCAGTGGTCTTACTGGGCATGTGCTCTGTGACTTTGGGCTACTTTGCTCATTGCTCAGACCCATGCTGTGTGGACCTGCTTTGTCGGCTGCTAACCGGGGTCTCCCTAGGTGCAGCCAGAAGGAAACACTGAGGAAAACTAGAGGACAGGAGGCAGAGAAACTAGGACATCCCTGTACTTCCCAGGCCTTGTGGCTCCAGTCCCTGCCCCACTCTCACCTAACCACCCCCCAGCTCTTAGACTGATTCCGTGAGCCACAGAAGCAGCGTTTCCTGATGCTGTAACTTCTGAGGGACTTTCAGCTCTTCCTTCACCTGAAGAATCAAGTCATTGGATTAAAAAATTTGAAAGAACTACAGGGAATTATTTTCTTGACCAGACCTTGAAATTAGTTGCACAGACCCATTATATAAATAAAGTCTCTTTTAGCTATTATGTATGAGCCAGACTCAAGTCAAACCCTTAAAATGAATTATTAGTCCCCAAGAGTACACATTTCCATAGCACAAATTTCTAGAAAATTATACAAAACCTGTTCTGGATGCACATTGCATTTTCTCTACTACACAACAGGATTGTACCAATTTATACTTTCTTCACTAGGAAAAATTATACCTATTCTCTTTCATTTTATTTTGAGACAGGTTGTCAATATGTAGTTGTAGCTGGCCTTGAACTCACTACATAGCCCATGCTGGCCTCGGACTTGCAGCCATGCTCAACCTCCTAAGTGCTGCAGTCACCTGTATGGGCCACTACACCCTGACTGTGGGTTCTATTATCCTCTGTCCACTGACCATTTCCTTCCCTTAGTTATTGTCAAGCAGCAGCATCAATATCCATGGGTATCACTGGAGACTCCTGGGAAACTTCTTCATTGGATTTGTGTTTCTAATCAGGGAGTAGGAAAAGGCTTGTAGGAAAAGACAAGAGGCAAGTGCTTTATGGGTGTTCCCACTGAAAGGTACATATGCTGAAGAGAATCACATCTGCCTCCAGAGAGCAGCTACAGCAGCCAAAGGTAACACTGCATCCCAGCCCTCTGTGTGAGCAAGAGACACCAGGACAACCATGGTTCTATAGTGGTGACCAACATCAAGGACTCAGAAAAAAAACACTTTCCAGTTCAATTAGGTCTGAATTTCTGCGGTGGGAAATGTCTAGGACCAGGCCATGTCTTGACCGCTCGCATGACTGTCACATGCAGTGTTGACCTCCCTGTCACCAGTTCTAAAAGTTCAACCCACCAACCTCAAGTCAACACTATCCAGAAAAAAGAATCTGTATTACACATGTCCTGTTCTGTTGCCATTATTCCCTAAACAACACAACTCTTTACCTAGTCTTTACACTGTATTGGATACTATGCATAATCTACAGAGGATGTATATAAGTTCTATGCAAATACTACACTGTTTTACATAACAGATTTATGCAAAATGCAGAGATTTTGATACCTTTGAGTGTGTTCTAGAGCCACTCTCCAACGCACACTGAGATGACTCTACCCTCTGGGCGAGGGATTTAGCTCAAGTGGTACCGCACCTACCTTGAAAACACAAGAGCTCAAGTTTGATCATCAGTACCACAAAAAAAAAAAAAAAAGATGAGAGAAAGGACTATACACTCAAAATGAAGACATATATAATTTACTCAGACTGCCCAGAAAGTACTAGTGTATCCCTAAGAAAACCAGTCTTAAAAATGCACACTAAGTATTTTGCTCTGACAACACACTGATTACGAAAAAAGTTAAAATTTATTAATAATATTTAACATCACATAGTTAATTCAACTAGTTCTTTATTGTACATAGTGACAACATCTTCACCAAACTGAGTGCCCAAGGGTTTGATGTGATCCACATCCGGCACACCCAGGAAGACTGAGATGCACTCTATTAACACCACACCGAGCAGCAGCAACCAGGGGCTCACAGGCAACATGCGTTGCCTAGAGCTCTGGCTTAGAAACCAACAATACATCTTTAATAGCCACACACACATTATACAACTAAAACACGTAATTTAAGTTAAAACACAATAATAAAATTAAAATTCTTCTGCATTTCATGGATATCCTTTAGTGATTGACAGGTCTATAGGTGGCTTTTGACTTTTCGCTGTCATGGGAGGCACCCACATTTTAGATGGTAACTGCATGGGGGCAGCGGAGGAACTTCACCAGACAGGCAAAGTCAGGCTGCAACAGATGAGGATGTGTTCCCCTGCCTGTTTCTTTTCCAGGAAGATCTGGGCTATTTTCACTTATAAACACCCTTCCTTGTTCAAAAATGATAAACGGGCACTGTCCTCAGTCCAAGTTTGAAAAGGTACAAAAATTGGGTGTAACTGCATTGTGAATTTCTACTTTTCTGTCTCAATCCTTCTATTTTATTTAGTAGTGTCAGAAGGCCATCCCCTCTATCATACCATACCCAGGCTTAATGTCTATGGCCGGTTATATTTGGGGCAGAAGAAAGTGATATTTCAGATTCAGATTCAACTGCACTCCTAATGGAGTCTGGTGGCTTTTCAGCCATTCCAGACTCTGCCATGAAATAAATACCATGTAGAGAAAACAGAAACGGGCCTGCAGACTGATGTCGGCTTGGCCTAGGGAAGCACACTTCTTGTAAAACATTTACAAGACAAACTCAAGGTGAAATTTGCTAGGAGGGCACAAACACACAGTAATGTCGTCCCTGAGATTTTTCTTCGTTTGGTTCATTAATTATGCCATTTTGCTTTGATGTTGACAATTCAATTGGATTTTTTTAAATTTTGGTGGCTTGCTTTATCTTGTCAGACAGCTTGAAAAGACTACTGACTGCCCTAGAATAAAAATGAAGACTTCTGTGCAATGAGTCTATGTGAAATGATTGCTTTGGTTTCCTTTGGTTCACATCCCATGAAATATCACCCCAGGAAAGTCTCTAGACAGAGCGGCCAGTTGCTGTGGTTTCTCAGTCCATGGGCCCAGCCTCAGAAACCCCTGCCTTCCATACACTTCAAGACCGCAGGGTGGGGGGAGCCAGAAAGCCAATGCTTTGCCACTCACTCACCCCAGACAGACTTCCCTTCTCCTCCGTGGGTGAATGAGGTATTTCTAGGAGCTAAACTAAACGGATCTATTACCAAGGCCAAGTCTGAGGATACCTTGTGTATCTCTATATACATAACAAATTAACACACATAAATACATTACAATCACATAATAAAGAGCAGACCTACTTCAGGAACTAAGTAAGTTTCACATATAAATTAAAATGAAAATACAGTATTTCCACTTCTGCAGGAAAATTTTTAAAAATAGACTCCAAAGGTTGCCCTGTCCCCCAAAGGTTCATGCTCACAGGTGATCTACACACCCACAGTGAGATGCAGAGACTAGCCCTCCTGTGGGATGTGCCAACTCCTGACTTTGTTTTCACTGCCCAGATGTGGGATTCCCTGATTCCAGCATCGCAAATGCTGGCCTCCATAGGGCAACACTCATAAACGTGTCAGAGAAAGGGTGCCCCGTGAGATTTCCTCCCACTCACCACCTCTCTGCCCTTCCAAGTCTGCCTGCAGGAGGATCAGGCTGGCATCACTAGTGGAGAACCCCTCAGACCTCTGAGTGAAGGATTGGTGCCAATGTTCATACAAGGGAATGCTCTCCACCTAGAAATGTCACATCCAGCTCCAAGGTGCAACCACCCCATCTTTAGGACTGCTCCCATCTGGTAGGATTATACAGGGATGATGGCATTTGGCCAGGGGATCACATTTTCAAAAGTGAACCAGTGGGAATGGTTGTGATCAGAGTGAACAGATCCTTACTCTGTACCTCAGGAAAGGCCAGGCTTAGGTACCAAAGTCTATGGTGAACACATGTGAAGACAAAATCTAGTCCGATGGGGTCCTCTTGGCCAAAGAAAAGCCAAGGAAGGGGTCTGACTCTGACATAGGGATGACATCTTATAATTTAAAACAGTGGGAAGGGGAGGAGAAATGTCCCTTTTTCTCTCAGGGGTCCTATCGCTGTCCAGCCTCTCGGATGCGGCAGGCCACGGCGGTGATGAGAGCAGCCCCCTTCCCGCTGCCGTCCTCCGACTCCAGGAAGGACACTTCACATTTGGGGGCCAAGTCCTTCACTGTCTCATGCATGACTTTGGCAAAGCTGGAGAAAGGATGAAAAAAAACACAGAGAAAAGCATGTCAGTCATGAGCCAAGTTATGTCCTCAGAGATGAGACCCTAAGAAGCGATGCTGAAGACCCCGGAATATTAAGAAAAGAAGGGCAACAGCTACAATGTGCAAAGCCTTTACTATGTCTTGTGTCCCAGCAAATTAGGCCTTGAAGATACCGGTAATACATCCAAGTTAGACCTTACAGTGGGCCACTGAGGGATTAAGAGTCAACTATGAGATAAATGCCTTTAATGAATTCGGCTCTTCAAATTAATCACTAAAAAACTCTGAAGCCACACACAGGACTGGCTGTTCATCATCTCTACAATGGGCATCAAGCCTACATGTATGGTTTGTCCAAGGATGAGGAGAGGGTTCACATTAGACCCACATCTACTCCGAATGCAACTGAGAACAAAAGAGGAAAAAGGGGCAACTCATTTGGGGCCCTCCTGTCTCTCAGGAGCTATTCTTATTCTCCATAAAATATTCCTACTCTTAAAGGGGAGTTCCTCTCAGGACATTAGAGTGATCACAGATTTTTGTCCACATGGGACTTGAAAAATGAACAGTCACCATCCACCCAACTCAGCAGGGTCTTGATGGCCTACCATCTGTGAGGAAGAGGATGCTAAGCTCTAGGGCTGTGAGCCAGGATTCCATCCATGCTACAGTTTGGATCTGAAATGTTCCTCCAAAAGTCCATGTGTTAAAAGATTGGTCCCCAGCTTAGTAGTAAAGGGAGATTCTAGAACACTTAACAAGTTGAGAGGTATCTAGGTCACTGGCTGAGTGCCCATGAGAGGCACTGTGAGGCCCTGTCGCTGTCTTTCTCTTCACTTTCCAATGACGAGGTGTGCAGTTTGACTCCACACACACTCCTGCTTGGTGCGCTGTTTTTCTACAGGCTGAAAAGCAACAGGGCCAACCAATCATGGTTTGAAACCTCCAAATAAATCTTCTCTTTATAGGCTAATTGTCTCAGGTCTTTTATTACAGTCACTGAAATATGATTAGCTTTCGCAGTCCATCTCCCAACCTCCACCTGGAGCCTAGGCCCTTAGTTTCATGATATTGTTGATCATAAAGGAAAAGGACTTGGATCGACTATGATTCCCTCTTTTCACTCAAGTGTAGACTCAGTGAGAGACTCAGACCTCCTCAAAAACAACACAGAGGGCAGATCACGGTTCAGTCCAGGCCTCTTGTCCTCCCTCCACCCTGTGTGTGTGTGCTACCAGGTCAGAGCACACATCTACCCTTTTAATATCTAGGTGAAAACCTTCCAGAGAAGAGTTTTGAAGGCACTTCCTGACTTTAAAACAAATTATTCAAGACACATACAAAGGAGGGAAGAAGAGAGAATCAAAATGGTGATGGGAGAGAGAAAAAAGAAAGAAATGTGGAGAACAAAAGTACAACAAAACTGAAATTTTGGCATTTCCATAGTGAAGAAGGGCAAACTCTCAACAAAGAAGCAACAGCAGATACTTTCAGCACTGCAGGCCAAGTGTTCTGTTGCAGTTACTCTTCCCTGTTGAAGCAGCCATTGGCAATCTATAATCACTTGGGCGTGGCTACATCCCAATCAAACTTTATTCACAAAAGCAGTCAGTGGCATTAACTGTCATCTCAGCTTTAGAGCACAGGAAAAAAAATGTCTTGCTTGAGGTCTAGTGTATGTTCACTAAAATATTCACAGCAGCACTGTTTCTGGTAGGCACAATCTAGATACGATCCAGCTATCACATCAGTAGATAAAATAACATACTCATACAAAGGTATAATATCCAAAAGTAATGAACTGTGCCTGGACGTTTAAATGTGGATGCCTTTCAGACTAACACACAAGGTGGGCGTGGTGGTGCACACCTATCATCCCAGCTACTTGGAGGCAGAGGCAGGAGGAATGCTTCAACTTAGGGTCTGTGAGTCTAGCCTGAGCAACATAAGGAGACCTCACCCAGAACGAGAGAGAAGGATAAAGAAGGAAAGGAAAGAGAGGGAGAGGGGAAGAGAAAAGGGGAAGGGAAGGTGAAAAAAGAAGGAAGAGAAAGAGAAAGAAGGGAAGTAAAGGGAGAGAGGGAGGAACGAAAGGAAAAATATTTTTAAATCATACGTATTGGGCTGGGGATTTAGCTCAGTGGCACCACCCTGCCTCTTAGGTGCAAGGTCCTGAGTTCAATCCCAGGTACTAGAAAAAAAAAAAAAAAAATCATACATGCTGTATGTGAGAAAAGTCACAGACAGGGCACCATGTGACTCAGTTCTCAGAGATTTATATGTAGCAAATTAAAGCAAGAGAATGATCCTCAGCTGAGCTCTAGTCCCTGGCAGGGAAAAGAGGGCAACACTGGGGGGTGAAGCACAGGCCTGCTTCTGATGTTAACATTCAAACTGTGAACTCAGGAAACACTGTTTGGATTGGCTGAGAGATTCTGGAAAGGGAGGACAGGAGAAGGGAAGAGAAGACAGGCCGGGGCCAGGTACTCACTGAGGATGCAGCTTGTAGAGGGTCCCATCCACACCCACGGTCACTTTGATGGTGTCCAGCCCCCGGTTCTCTCGTATCTTGTCCACCACAGCGGCCATGCCCGCACCACAGAGCTGGGCTGCCCGCCGTGCCACCACGGTGCACACCTCCTTGACGATGATGCTATCGTCACAGGTGCTCTCGAGCCCCAGGTGATGCAGGATGGCTCGGACCTGCAGCAGGGCCAGGCAGTCGCTAGAGCGGGAAGAAGATGGGGTGGTCAGTCACTCAGAGGGTGGTAGTCCTAGCTCCTTAGGGATCCGGCTCTCGGGGTGCAGGCCCTGCAAGGAGGGCCCTGCTCCTGAACTCTGCACTGCTCATCCTCCGGCACCACTCTGACTCTTCCCAAGAGAGGCAAAAAAGCAAAGAAACGGCCACACGAGGTAGCACCACCCTTGTACAACTGATGCTCCAAACAGAAGGCAGATCTTTGCCCATATGTTGCACTCATTTGGAAATAATAAGCCAGTGGCAATGCTGGCATGAGGCAGCGTCCAGATGCCAACCTCTTTCATCTGCCTTCTTTCTCTGCTGTCCGTAGGTCTCAGGAACCGACACTGGCGAGAATTAGACTCCTGTGGTCTCATCCTGCTTGTGCTCTATTTATGATGCAGATGTACATAAAAATGCACAAAGAATAGAAATGCTATTCTCCTCAGGGAAATGCTTTAGAAACCTGGCATCCTCTCCTTGCACATGAAGAGACATGCAAACTAAAAAACACCCTCTCTATTCATTAGTACAGATCCCCAAGGGGTCTATTCATGTCTCATTCCTAGTCTATTACTGGAGAGTGATGACGACATTGATTTTTAAAGAGCTCTAACATTCACCATTCTACTTTGGAGCTGACTTTTCTGCCACTAGATTGGAGAAACACGGCTTTGCTCCAACCGGGTGCCTGATGATCCTCCCTAGCAGCTGGGCAGCGCTCCCAGGCAGAGCATGGACACTCCGTCAGGTTATCTTCCTCAGTGCATTTCGCCTTACATCCTATACCCAGGTTTCTTTCTAGCTTTGATATTTGGTCTGAATTCCTCACGTCACGTTCAGCATACTCTCTCAAGAGAATGATATTATTAGTGTGTTCACCTCTAAACTGACCTTTGCCTAAGCCACACGCTAAGCTCCCTTGAGCTGGGGAAATCCTTCAGCTTGTCCGTCCATGTGAAAAAAAGAGGACACAGTTCCACTGGTCCCCAAATTTGTACCTCTCAATCTGAGACAGGAACTTGGTTTCAAAGATTCCCCTTGTCTTGAGCCGCTCTGAGATGCGGCCCCGGAACAGCAGCCCACGTTTAGTGAAATCAAGGAGGATGTTGCGGACAATCTCTCCCAAGTACATGCCACTGATCATTTTCTCAAACCTGTAACATAAGTAACATTCACAGAGGTTAAACAGGAAGGACGTGGGACAAAGTGGAGGGGCAGCCTCCCCTTAGTGGGGAAGGTGCCTCTTAATTCACTCGGGTAGGTCTCACAGTTGATCCACCGCCTGACGATGGCACCGAAGGCCCACGGGACGCCTCGGGATTGGCCCTAGTGCCAAGGTTCATTTCCTTTCCTGGGCTTATTCCCAACTCCTGAGGAAGGAACACCACGATCCAGGAGCAGGGAAGGATGCTGAGTCGTAATCATGACCCCAGTAGGCAGGTAGCATCCCTTCTGATCAGCACTCTCACATAACCAGTGCCAGCTGCAGATAGTCAAGCTGGCCACCAGAGGTGACTATGACATGGCTTGATGGTCAAAATACCTACCTTTCACAAAATCAGAATCCCCTGTCAAACAAAACCCAGTCACTGAGATTGTGGCCTATTCTTGGGAACATTTTATTTAGTCTGGAAACTGTACAGTAGACAAATGTCTTGCCAGGTACATCCTGTAGGACCAGGGTCCCCAACTGAGCCAATTAGAAAACCCTACAGGAATCATCTCCCTAAAGGGGTGTGTGTTAGAGCTTAGTCCTCAGCTGAGCCTCCCCATTACAACACCCCATCATACACGGGGTGCTGTGACACTGGCCACACAGAGCAGCAAATGGTCCCACTTCCCAGTTGCTGCCCCCAGAGTCTCGAGACCTAGGTTCCCATGTTCTCCGGCCTGGTCTCCAAGACCTCCAGGTGGAGGCTGCTGTTTACACCTGCTAATTCAGAATTTTCCAGGGATTTTTGTTTTTTGAGACAGGGTCTCACTTTTTTTGTAGTTCAGGCTGGCCCTGAGCTCAGCCTTGAACTCACAGAAATCTTCCTGCCTCTGCCCCCCAAGTACCAGGATTACAGGCATGAGCCACCATGCCTGGCACTGCATGTGTGGTACTGATTGCTGGGGGGCATGAGTCTCCACACCCAGCATTGTTGTATGTAGTTACCAGGGATCAAATCCAGGCCCTTGCACTCGCAAGGCAGGCGCCAGAACCACCGAGCTAACTCAACAAAACAAGCATCCTGGGGGCTGCAGTGAGGGTTCTGGCCACTGAATCACTAGTTGCAGGCCAGATGTGGATTTTGTGTGCCTACCTCTGTCTGCCAGGATTCAGGGAGAGCTCATCCACAGCCACATCAAATTCCGTGCGGAAGTCATCTAAGCATCCGTTGTCCCCAAAGGCCCCCCACTCCATGTTGACACACATTCGTCCCTCTTCTCCATCCACCAGCTCCACATTCCGCATCTCCTCCATGTAGCAGGCGTTGCTGCCCGTGCCTGTGGATCACAAGGCATCTTGCTCACACCTGCGTCCCCCTCACCCGAGACTGAGCATCCCCACCTGGGGAGGGTGGTCGGCATCCTCACCAACGATGAGACCAACTTCACAATGAGGGTCTTCATAGCCACAGGTCATCATAGTTCCTACTGTGTCATTCACCACTGCTACTACATCCAGGTCAAACTCCTGAGATGGCAAAAGACCATTTTAAGAGACTTATACGCACTTAAAATATAACATACGAGGGCTCACTCTCTGATCTCATTCAAGTCTCTGCTCCATGTCACCTGTTCAGAGACGTAGTTCCCGGTTGTATAAGTAAGACTGCCCCTGCCCAGCCTACTCTCTTCATCCATTTCATTTTTTTTTTTCCATAGCCCTGATAGCACCCACCACTGGGTCATGAGCTTTGTCTATTGAACTAGATCTTGCTGTGGTCTCTATGGCTAGAACAGAGCTTTAGGCACAAGAAACACCCAACCATTGCCGAGTGGCTGTGTTAATTTTCCTCCAACCAGAACAATGAACTCAGTGTTGCATCTGCTTTTGGAACATAGGTTTCATATCAAGAATGAAGAAATTGGCACAGGAGGTCTCAGCGCTTCTCTCCTACCTCGCGTCGGTGGATCGCCTCCTTCAGCAGGGTGACCACGTCCTCACCCTCACAGCCAGATGCCTTGAAGCCTTTCGTCCACTTGAGGAGAATGCTCTAAAAGTCACATAAGTATGGAGAAAGGTCAGAATGCCTCCGGGGTCATTCCTGGAGCCTGGCTGTGTGTGCTTCTGAGCCTCAACTTCCCACATCAGACAGATTCCCTGGAATAACCAGGGCTAAGCACATCAGATCACTTAATCCTCGTGGCCACCTTGTACGACACTTACCACAATCATAGCACTCAACAAGTATCTGAGGCACTAACATAACCCGCCTGAGACCTACAGTTTGACAAGAAACCAGAATTTGCCTCCAGACACAGATGCTAGTGCATGGCTCGTAGCACTGAGCAAATGCCCTTGCACACTTGTGCACTGTGATCACTGTGGTCCTACACAGAGTCATGGGATCACTTAGGCACCAGATGCTGATGGCTTCGCAGCCCCAAGAAACACCTGCTTCCCAGAGCCCTCTGTTCTACGGCAGCCATCAGAAACCAGCATCAGTATCTCCAGGTCCCTCCCCCAAGAGGCCAGGACTGCGCAGGAGGCTGTGTGCCCAGGACTGCTCAGGTGGTTCATGCCTGCCACGTTAGCTCTCTGGGTGTGTCCCAGGAGATTCAGAAAAACAAAGTGTGTCCCTGTTGTAGAACCCTGAGTTTAAACATCCACATCCAGACAAGGGTATGTGTGTCTCCACCCACCTCTTTTGTCTGCAAGTGAGCTTCACTTCTTTGGCAAAGGTCTGTACTTGACACTTGAAAATTTACAAGGACTGGGGGTGTAGTTCAACAGCAGCGTGCTTACCTAGCATGCATGAGGCCCTGAGTTCTATCTCCGCACCAGACAATACAGTCTATAGAATGTTCAGACAGCATCATCTCAAGTGACTCGTGTGAGAAGACAAGAACAGGTTCCCAACAGTGGAGATTTGCCCAAGGCTAGTGGCGCAAAAGCACAGCTGTATGCCCCCAGGCTCTGTCTCTTCAGCACTTCACCTGCTGATCCTTGAGAGCAGGATGAGCTCACCGGAGCTAAGAGAGGGAACTGCCTCCCCCATCTCCACCTTATGATTCCAGACTTAACATGTGCTTTGGAAATCATAATGAAACGCACAGAATAAACTCCAACAGGATGGCCTGGAATCTTAGGGCTCAGATAGTGACAGTGAACACATCTTCCAGTTCACCTGACAATAGTTAAAGGATATACAAACATTGATGTGCAGAGAGAGTATCTGCTCAACAAGAAATTTAGTAGAAAAAGCCTGGAAGAATAGACTAGAGTGTCATGTTTTTACTTGCTTCTTAATCACTTTTTATCAATATTATTTTTATAGAAAAGTTTTTCACAACAACTTTCTCCTGACTTTTCCACATACTCCTCATTCAGGAATCCTGAAGGTATGTGCTCGTGTCCACAAGGCAACCGCATCCCATTAGCGCATGTTCTTAAACACAGTTTAGACTCCTCTGAGCTGACTTCATTGGCCTAGTTTATCTGAAAGTATCTAAGGCAATAACCAAGGCTTCTGTAGGGGCAACTGCAACCATAGCAAACTGTGCACCTACAGCCTGCATGTGGGGTTCTCCTCCATGACTGATAGAGAGGAGAAACCCCTCAGATAACTGTTCTTCAAGGCCCAAGTCAACAGCCCAGGTCCAAGCACTGCCCACTCACTCCTCTGTTTCTTAGGGTAGAACATCTGCAAGTGCCAGGTCTGTGCCCACCTGTTTCCTCTACCCAGGGCAAGTTGAAGGAGAACAAGAAACAAAGGGGGGACCAGAGAAGAATCAGGGCATCCACGAAAGGAGACAACAAAACTGGCATGTGCCATAACCAGCAGCAGGCTAGCATGGTTTGACAGCCATGAGGAGCCAGCTTCAAGTGCACCAGACCCTTCCTCCAGAGGCCAGAACTGACAGGCAAACTGTGTGCTCCCCAACACCCACATACATGCTGCCTCCAGCACTTGCTCAGTGCTCCAAGCCCATCAGCTCGGCATCTTATCTACCTGGATGTGTCATGAAATTCAGAAGAACAAAGCACGTCCCTGTAGAGCCCTCGTGCACACACCCACATCCAGACAGTATGGATACACAAACACTTATCTTACATGGCTGCTGTGAAGATTAAAGGAGATCAATTATGCACATAGGAAGCCAATGTAGCATGTGGCAAAAAGTGCTTAAAATTGTAAGGTAATATTTCAGTTTTGATCAGTGTTTTCATTACTGTCCCAAAGTCTATTACATCCCAGCTTAATCTACTTAACTTCTACCAGCCATCGTTAATTTACCTCCATCAGGAAGCCCCTCTCCTAATGGTCACTCGGACCCTCCCTCCCCTCCTCTCAGCTCAGCTTTCTCCTCAAACTTGGCCTCATGATCCAGTAAAAGGCCTCGGAAAGTGCTCTAGGAGGGCAGTGTTACCTCATCCAGGCTGTTCTGCTGGCATGGGAAGGAGAAGGTGAAACCCAGAGGCAGAGACACGCCCTTCATGCCCATGTATTCCAGAAAGTCAGCGATGCATTGGACAATATGGTCAAAGAGCTGTGGAGAGAAGTTGGGTGCTGAAAAAAGGCCCCCTCCAGCAGGTACTGAGCCCAAATTTCTACCCAGAAGAAACACAAGCTCAGCTCAGTCCCAGACCCAAGGAGAAATCAGACCATCAAAGCCCCACTGAGCCATCCCTGGTGCCATGGCTAAACAGGGACAGGGCTGTCTTTGAAGGCAAGAAGTCTGCCAGGCCCTCCCAGGGTGTAGCCTGCCTCACCTCCTCTCCGGTGCCATGCATGACCTCCTGTGGGATGGAGTAGATCTTGTTATGCATCTCCACTCCTCGCCGCTTCCCATTCCGCACACGAACCAGCAAGACCCGGAAATTTGTCCCTCCGAGATCCAATGCCAGGAAGTCTCCTTTCTCTGGAAAATCAACCCAGGAAGATGCATTGGGATGGCAGAGTGACAGAGCTCACACTCCTTCCCCTCCAGGAAGGGCCTCCCTAGACTTCCTCGACAGCATTCTGAGGGGGATGGAGTGTGAGCTCCCCTGACAGGGAGGATGATAAGACCCCCAGACCATAGTCCTGCTGGCTTGCTAGTGGTTCTCAAAGGAATCCAGGTGGTAGAGAACCAACAATCAGAATGAGCTCTGCAGAACGTGGGCAATACCCACACATCACACTTACCTAAATATGACATTTATGCCAAGTCAAAAGCACCCTTAGTTTAGACTCTAGAATAGAGTACAGCTCTTTAAAGGAAGTTGAAGAGAAATCTTAAAGTGAGAACCCCTCTCTTTTAATGCACTGAAAGAGCCTCACATACAGTCTTCATCCAACCCATGGGAATTTCTGGGAAGAAGACATTTCACTCCTCTCAAGGATGACCAAGATCCAGCTGAGCTGGCAAAGTCACTTGTTCAGGGTTACAAAGGTAGAAAAAACTGAGCAGAAATCAAACTTCAGTTTCAACCTCTGGAACCTCACTAACCATGCTATACTGACCTCTTCATAGGTCATTTTCTCTGAATTGGGAAAAGATTAGATTTTTTTTTTTTAGGTTTCAAGACCTAATATAAGAGGTTAAAGATCTTTTTGTGTAAAGGGCAAACAGTTAACATTTTAAGGTATGTAGGATATATAGTCTGTTTCAACCCTTCAGCTTTGGCAGGGTAGCATGAAGCTATGAAGACCGCATACATGGATGGCATGTCTGTGCACCAATAAAACTTTATGCAGAAAAACAGGCAAGGGCCAAATTGGCCTATGGAGTATAGGACTCCTGATGCAAACCTATGTGATGGTTACGAGAGATGGCTCTGGAGCCTGAATCTTAGGTTTGTCTTTTAGCTCTGACATTTACCAGTTCTACGATCATCAGCAAGTCCTTAACTTCTCTATTTTCTGCCACATGTGACAATTTGTCAACCAAGGAAATTAATTTCTAAGTTTTAAGAGTTAACAAATGCTGAATGAATTGAGACACAACTGGTATGTTAATACATACGAGGCCCTCAGTAAATATTGCCTGATATTACTGTTTTCTCTTAGCAGAGGAACCCCTCGTTGACTACATGGAACGTGAACATCCACTTAAAGTAAAGCAGCTGAAGAGACATTTTGATTCAAATGTCCAAGGCTAATGCTCTGTACATCAACACCAGTCAGGGTACCTGCCTCATACCTGTGCCATCAGGGGTGGCACACACATAGGTGGGCAGCATCTTCACCGGGGCCACAGTGTGCGTCTCCTTGCTTAGTCCTCGCTCCATTTCCACCTTCATCCTTTTCTTGACTTCCAGTAGCTGCTCACGGCTCAGCCTGAGAGGCTCGAGGGTCTTCTGACGGGCTCGGTGCTGGTCAGCTAGCCGATAAGCCACCGCTGTCACCATGGCTGCCCCTTTGCCACTGCCATCCTCAGAGCGGAGGAAACGAACGTCGCAGTCAGGTACCAGCCTCCGCACAACCTTGTGAAGATGCTTGGCGAAACTGCAGCCACCAAAGGGGATGAGAGGTGGGTGTCCACAGTTAAGAGCTGCGGTGCAAATGGCCACCCAGAGGCTAAGCACCTCAGCCCAAACACGAAGGACCCCTGTGATGGCCCTACTTCCTCAGCCTCCTCTCTCCATTCTTCTATATTAGGAGCCACTGCAAAATCTCAGGCATTTGATTGTGACCGACCTTGCCTGAGTTGTTCTCCCACTGAAAGGAAAGAGCCCTCTAACAAGCCACTGATCTCTGCACAGACATATAGGACTCCTCTTCTTCATCAAGCCTCAAACCAGATCCCCTTCTCAGGAAGCCACAATCCACCTCTGCTTGGGCAGCCAGAAGCAATCATGTGGCTCTTAGGCCACCATACTTTTCATCTCTCTCATTTGTTTAATTTGCTGTTGCTGGGAAAGACACTGAACAGAACAGCTAGAAAGGCCCTTCTTCTGGCCTATTTCTGACAACAGCCCCAAAAGTATCCAAAGAGCCGAACACAATGGGCAGATCAGCAAGAAACTCTCCAGAGGCAGCTGCCTTGGGCCATGCCTTTGCTATACCTTGTGTGGTTTACAGGAAGCACCTCAGTGGGTACTGAGAGATACAGATCCTAGCTCATTCCAGAACTTCTGACCCAGAATCAGTCTCTTAACAAGATCCTCACAGGATTCACATGTACAGTGAAGGTCTTGAGGCTCCAGCTTAGGAGACTGGGGAACGGCCACATGAAAGCTGTCACAGAAGTCCATTCAGTTAATGAAGGTCCCTTAAGCTGACACTCTCATTAAGAGAAGATGATGGGAAAACATAAGCTCAACCGAGATGTGTCTTCCAGGACCCAACCCAACCCAATACAGGATGGGAGGAATCAAAACATGGACAAGATAGGATCAATTTAATACCAAAATCAGCCAGACAGTAATCCACTACTACAGTGACCCAGCAGGCTGAGCTGGCCCCTGGCAGAGGATGCAGGACCTGTAGGACGCACTAGGACTCATACAAGAGGAAAGAGTGAAAGACTAACTCATACAGAAGAGGGTGGCCAGGAGACACCAGCAGCCACATCAGTGGCCTTCACAAATCATCTCCGCATGCCCGCGGTAACATCTCCCAGCTCCCACCTGCCCAGCGGCCATTTTACTCTACAGACTCTCAACTCCAAGGAACACCGATTGGAGTTGGCCCAGGGTCACCAGTCCCAGGTGGTCTCGGCCCCATCGCGTCAGGCCCGGGATGCTGACTCACTGAGGGTGCTTCTTGTAGACGGAGCCATCCACCCCAATGGTGGAGCGCAGCCGATCATCGCCCTTGTTCTCCTTGAGGCGCCGCAGCACGGCAACCAGCGTGGCTGCGCACAGGCTGGCAGAGCGCGTGGACACAATCTGGCAGACCCGGCGGGTGGCCACGCAGTCCTCCTGCAGGGGCTCTATGCCCAGCCGCACTAGGATCTGGTAGGCCTTCTGGATGCCATCCTTCTCTCTGGCAAACAGAAAGACAGTGTTGTGGGCAGGTGTGTGACCACTGTGGGCTCGCAAGGAAGCCTCAGCTCTAGCAAACTCCATGTTCATGGGAGGATGAATCCCTCACCACTGCTGTGTGCAGTGGGGTAGAAGGAGTGGGACCAGGATAAGGAAAACAGCCGCCTGAGGCTTTGCTCCCAGACCACCTCTCTCCTCTGTCAGTGCCACCGTCTCAGCCCTCTAGTCCCCCGACCCCCATTATGTAAAATATAAACACTTAGTATTTCTCTGCATGTACAATCTGAGGACAAGACCTTGTCCACGGTACCGCCCACACTGAGTGAGTGGGCTGGAGTTTGGGCACTGGTCCTTTTGGTTCTAAAACCACCTCCTCTAAATTAAAATAAATAAATAAATAAATAAATATAAAAATCTCCTCCTCTACAAATGGCCCCTGAAACAAAAGGACCTCTTCGCTCTACAAGAGGAAATCTCAGGAGTAGAACACAAGGTCCAACTCTTGTGATACTGTTTTCTGAAAAATAAAAATTGGATCTCACAGCTTGCTGGCCTGTGAATGAGTGGGTCTCTCTCTGAAACCTATTCTCTCAAAGAACCTATTTTTATATGAGGAAGCAGGAGTCAAAATTGAAACCTTTGGTTGTTTGGGTTTGGCTTTGGGTGCTGGGACTGAACTCGGGGCCTCTGTACTGAGTTACACCCTCAGCCACTTTTTCAGTTTTTTTTCTGAGACACCTAGTCACTAAGTAGTCCAGGCTGGGCTTTAACTTGCAATCTTCCTGCCTCCGTCTCCCAGAGTGATGGGATTACAGATGGCTGCCATCATGCCTGGCTGAGATACTCCTTCTTGAGAACTGCCAATGAGGGATGAGAGCTTCAAGGAAGGAAATGGAGGCAGATACAAGCGATCATTAAAGTGCCCTCATTGGTGCCATCAGCACTCAGCCCAGTGCCCAGTCACTTCAGTGTCGCTCTCAGCATCAACAAGTGGAGTGCGGCGTGGGCTACGCTCTGTAACCCTGCATGAAAAGCCAGAGCCGATACATCGCCTTTATTCTGCAGACACCTGTCCCCACATCCAGAGACTTGGTGAGCAGAGAGGTGGTAGCACTTACTCCTCAATGTCTGAAACGTCTTTGGTCTCAAAGCTGCCTGTGGTGAGGAGCTCGGGGCTGAGCTTCCCCTGGAACAGCAGCTCCTCCTTGGCCATCTTCACCAGGATAAGCCTCACCAGCTCCCCCATGTACATCCCGCTGATCATCTTCTCAAACCTGCAGGAAGACACAGACAGGACAGTGATGTGAGGTGGGACGCACACCAGGAACCCCTGAGCACAGCTTAGAGGCTGGTGTATGGTTAAGGCTTAACTTGTGGCACCGTGGAGAAATCGGATGTGAGGCTGGGGCTGCCCCTCATGCTGACAGCCCTTCAGCAGCCAAAGGAAACATCCAAGTTGGGCAGGGCACATCTGGAAAAAGCTGAGTTGGGGGTACCAGTCTAAGAAGTTGATTTTTACAAATTCTTCTCCATCAAAAAAAATGACTTTTAAACATAAAATCTTACAGAGAGTTCCAATATATTTATTTTTTCAAGAGGGAAAAAAAAAGCGTTAATATGCAAGGCAGAGTACTAGCCACTCATCAAGTCATGCCACACCCCCCTCGAGGCCATCTGTAGGTTCCTGTGAAAACCATCCAGGACTAGGTAAGGGGGCAGGTCACAAGGCCAGGCTGGGACAGAGATATAGGACCTAGGAGTAAACACACTAAAATTTCGAGGAGACAGGTGACAAAGTATGAGGCAGAGGACACCAACTCAAACTGAGAAGCCAGCTGGAGTAGTTTAGTTTTCCAACACTAGGTGACACTGTTTTCTTTAGAAATTAGTGTTTCTGGCTAGACCGATATGACAGAGAAAAGGAAGGCCTGGTGATTTTCTTTTTGTAAAAGAAGTTCTCTCAAAAAGGATGAGAGTGGCCTGCCTGGACTAACAGGGGTACCTGACCAGGATATAGAAAAGATTCTGGTATCATGCACCAGAGAGGAATCCCACACTCCAAGAAAGACATTTGCTCAAGGCCCAAAGCCAAGCATGGTGGTGTTGGGGCTAAGGGAGAGCTGGCCCCACTGCCCTGAGCTCAGGCTTTGGAGACACAAAGCACCAAGAATGGCACACCCATATCTGCTTCAACATCCCTTCTCTGAAAGTGTCCTGGAGTCAATGACTTCCCATAGTGTGACACTGTCTACAACAGCTAATAATTTGGAATTATATCCTTCCAACCTTGTCTTGCCTGCGGAAAGGCCAGGGGTGTGTTGCCAACTGCCTGACAATTTTCCCTCTGGACATTTCAAAGGACACGTGGCTTCTCAGAATGATAAGGGTGTGTCTCAGCAATGGAGACAGACATTGAATGAGTGATATCCCAGCTCATAAACCTCTCACCACCCACAGC
Source organism: Petromus typicus (assembly GCA_004026965.1). Lineage (NCBI taxonomy): Eukaryota > Metazoa > Chordata > Mammalia > Rodentia > Petromuridae > Petromus > Petromus typicus. The sequence continues at coordinate 37,571 of PVIR01007069.1, forward strand.
AGATCTAACCAGTATGTTCCTAAGAAAGTTCAACTAAGTGGACTCACATTTCAACATGTGAGGGAAGCTTGTGACTGAAAGAAACCTCACGCTGAGGAAACAAGGGCTCTCGGGAAACGAAAAGGGCTGCCCAGTGCTGATGTGTCTTACAGGGCTGCTTTTCCTCTCCAAAGAGATCTCCTCTAAAAGCTTTCCAAACATGATCACAGCACGGAGGGGATCTTTGTGCCATCGTCAACAGCACTTGTGGCAATCCCATTTCAAGTTCTTCAACCGGAATGTTTGGCAAATGTAAAAATGAAATGACATTGTATAAGAAGCAGAAGTCACAGAAAGCCAAGTCTGCTCAGACTGGTGTGTTCAGCACTCAGGCTGCAAAATGCCAGGATCCCTCCTGCACTCCACCCAAGGGCACAGCTGGACCACAGGCCCACAGCAGAAGCCAAAAAGCTTCTTCACCAGCTTTTCCACAGGTCCTGGTCTGCCAGCTCCTGGGGCAGGAAGGCCCTGGGATTCTGTGGGTCAGAAATGAACAGACACTGTCACGGCCTCATCTTCTGAAGCAGTGAGGGGGTGAAAGCTACCAAAGGGGGCTTCTGAAGACCATGATCTTAACCATCTAGATATAACTTTTCTAAGTTACTCACTGGTTCTATGGAAAATTTACAAATACAGTGGTCCCTCGAGTCATGAACAGACTTATATACAAACAACATGGGTGAAAACTGGAATTTTAGTTCCAGCTTATGAACAAAGTCTTGAGTTACAGCCTCAGTGACAGTCACTTGTGCTTCCAGATGGTCTTACATACAGATTTGAACTTTAAAGAGTTCTGGAGGGAACATAGCAACATCCTTTCTTGTGTGGGGTTAATTGAGAAATCTTGGGCCAGTGTCTCCCTAAGGACATTGAGATCTGCCTATCTATAGGAGAGAGACTTTAAAGGCTGTGTAGAGGAGCCTGAGCCTTCAAGTGACCAACCCGAGTCACAATCAGCCCTCAAGGGTCCACTGTATAAGGATGAAAGAAACACAAAGATCACACATTTAGACTGTGACTTTCAACAGTAACTGCCTGAGGGAGGATCTAGATTATCTACTCTATTGATTTTGGGGCCATGTGAGAAGTTTACAGTCACAAACCAGTGGTACCTTAGCAACTTTTGTAGATAATGTTAAGACTATAAGACAAGAAAACAAGTCCCTGTCCCTGGCCAGCCCCAAGTGCAGCCTCCCAGCCCTGCCCTGCACCATCCACACAGGAGGACACTCACAGTTGCTTGCCAGGGTTCAGGGAGCCCATGTCGATCTCTTGGTCGAACTCAGTACGGATGTCATTGAGTGTGCCATCGTCTCCAAAGGCCCCCCACTCCATGTTGATACACATCCGCCCCTCGTCGCCCTCCACCATGTCAATGTGGCGCATCTCCTCCATGTAGCAGGCATTGCTGCCAGTGCCTGACCAGAGCAAGAGACCAGTCAACACCTACTTCCATTGTTGCCTCTGCTTCATCTGCTTCTTCTTTCCCTCCAAAGTGATTGCATCAATACCTGCAAATGCTCCAGGTATTCAAACCTCTTTCCTCTCTAGCCCACACCCCCATACTGGGCACTGGACTGTACCCACCCTCATTCTGTGCTCACTCACCCACAATGAGACCAATCTCGCAGTTCTGGTCATCATAACCACAGGTCATCATGGTTCCAACTGTGTCATTCACCACAGCCACAATGTCAATATCAAAGTCCTACAGAATCAAAGCGCTCACCATCAGAGAAAGGAGACAGAGGTGAAGATGGAGAAGCACTAGCAAAAGACACAACGTAAGTGTATTGGGGATGCACCATTATCAGCTCGATGCAAAGCCTAAGATTAGAGCTAGAAATCTGGGCCTAGACCCAATCAGAGAGCAGCAACTAATTCCCACCAGCTGTCTCCATCCTGGAGGACAGTGGTCCTGACAACATCCCCATAGTCTAATTTGTAGCCAGCACTGCACTAAGAACTCATCTTGTTTTTTCTTTCTTCACCTTTTTCCTTCCTTTTCTTTCTCCCTTCTGTGACAGATTTTTTGTAGTCCTCTCTCCGCCCTGTTCAACCTTCATCTCCACAATATACCAACTTTCTTACTTGAAAATGATAGTCAAGTCTTGATGGTTAAGAACTGAAGAGTTTTTCCTGCACTAAGGCTAGGATTACTTTCCAGCACGCTAATCTCAGAACCTGAAAGGCATCTGATAACATGTCAAAGGCCAGGGTAAACACAACACAGCAGGGAAGAAGCAAACTTCTCCAGAACCTTCTCAGGTTGAGTGTGAGGACAGACAGTGAAAGACTTCAGAGTGGAGCCAACAGAACCTGCTGACCCCAGGTTCCTACCCCCACTCACCCCTCTCCGCTGGATGGCATTCCGGATCAAGGTCACAATGTCTCTGCCTTCTACTCCACTGGATTTGAATCCCTTCGTCCATGAGACTAGGAAACTCTAGAACAATACCAAGGAATGAATATTGAGTCCTCACAACTAAAACGTGACCACATTCCTCCATCTTCATTACCAGAGACCTCAGCCGCTGGGCTGAAGTTATGATTGAATTTTTTACTCCCTCGTGACTATCCTGGGATGGAGAACTCAGGGTTCAGAGCAGAAAGAGATTAAATGAATGATTTATCCAGCCCCTAAAAGGGGAACTGCCAAAATAGAGATTCACATGTTCACACCATCATCTCGCAAACATCTTTCTTCCAAGGGTCTTTCTCACAGAGTTTCAGATCAGAAAAGTTCTTCCAGGTGTGTGGAAGGTAACAAAGGCCCAGCCCCTGTGTCTTCACACACTCCAACCTGCACACATGCACACACCTGGAACTATAACTCTCCACAATGAAAAGTCTGTCCAACCTCTCATTACTGCCACTAATACCACAGAAGCAAGTAGCTCAGGAATCCTCCCCAGCCCTCCCAGCCCCAAGAGTGCTGCACTGAAAACATTTGAGAACCTCTTACCTCATCTAGTTTAGTCTGGTGGCAGGGGAAGGAGAAGGTAAAGCCCAGTGGGAGCTTCTTGTCTTTGATCTGTAGCTTATCCATGAAGTTGGCCAGGCATTCGGCAATGTGGTCAAACAGCTAAGAACAGACAACACAGGACAATGAGTGGGGAGGCAGAATAGCACAGCGGACAGGAGACGCAGAGTCTTTTGACTAAGAAAGAAGCTAGTGGGGCGAGATCTATACCCTACCCTCTCATATCCTCAGCATCCCCATCTCTCAAGACTGGGCAAGAAATGAGTCTTTCTCTGTTCCCATTCTATGAACCAACATAATAAAAATAAGCAACTTTTGTATTTCTCCATTCTAGAAAACAAATCGCCTGGAGGCAATGCAAAGAAGTTCTCTTCTCATCCCGCAAAGGGAGACCAATGTTCTAGAAGAGCACTGAAGAGTAGTGTTCTTTGAGGGAGAGAAGGGGTCCTCACAAAGGTGGCCACGTTGAGCAGGACCCAAAGCTCGTAGGCCGTAGAACAAGCTGTTCACAATAAGCCAGACTTCAGATCACTCCAGAGGGCACAGCCCCCAGCTTCTTTCCTACTCACTACACACCCTCAGAGAGGAACTGGCACCTCTCCAGATTCCTAGAGGCCAAGAGAAGGGGAATTCTGGCACAGAAAGTGCTCAGAGGCCAAAGAGCCTGCGCAGATTACAAGGACCAGGTTGGCTGGCTAGAAGTATCCAAAAGCCAGGGACAGGGTAAGGAATGGAAAAGAGGAAGTATCTTTTCCTTTCCAGAAAGAAGTAGATTCCACTAAATATTTGGGTCAACAACATCCCCACCATGACCCGGGGACAGGTCAAAAACATAGATCACCCTCCCCACAGGCAACTGTAGCAGACACTCTGGGAGGCTCAGCAGTTAACAAGCCCTCCAGGTGATTTCGTTGGCATAGATCCCAGAGACTTATTTGCATTTATACAGGAAGTAGAGGCTGAGGGAGGGAGGTTGACAGACCCACTAGCACCAGATGCCTGGGGTCTCTATGGCCAAGGGGAGGAGCCCAGGAAGGCAAGGCCAGGCCAGTCTGGGAGGTGGCCAGCTTTACCTGAGCTCCAGCGTCAAGGTTCTGTTCCTCTATCTGATCCCCTGCAAAGTTCATCACAGCCAACGTGAACCTTCAACCTCCAAAATAAGATTTCCTCAAGTGCGGGCTAAGATAGGACTCTCTTATCAAAGGAGTCACCTACATACCTGGGCCAAATCCTTTGACAAATTCTCGTATAAAAATAGGGTTTCTAGAGAGATCCAGCAAGTTCTATTCTTTTGTTAGGAAGCTACAGACAAATTGAGAGATATTGATATATTAAACAAATACATAGCATATTTTTAGTTTACTGGTCAATTTTTTAAAAAAATGGAAGTTGCAGAAGGTGTGCAAAGAAGTCAAGAAATCATTGGAGAGGGAAGGACTCTTGGAAAGCAGGTAAGCGACATGGCTTCCCCTCAGCAGCCCTGACCTTCTAGCCCCACTCCCAATGAAAGAGGCAGAGAAAACAGGCAGGAGAGAAGCTCTAAATGCCACCTGGGCCCACAGAGCAGCCGCTGACCATCTGTGACAATTTAAATTTATTAGTTCACTTAAAAGTACTGGGAATTGAACCCAAAAAGCCTTTCCTACATGTGCCTACCTGCCCAGCCTTTTTGATTTTTTTCATTTTGAGACAGGTCTGGCTAAGGTGCCCAGTCCAGCTTTTAATGTATGATCTTTCTGTCTCAACCTCTGGCGCTACTCAGAAAACAAGCTGTTAGCATGCCTAGAAGAACCTTTTAAAATTAAAACTGAGCTTTTCACTCAAAGCCACTTTTTAGGTGCTCAGTATCACAAGTGGCTGACAGCTACCAGATTGCCCATGACAGCTAGTGAACAGGTCTATCATTGCCTACATTTCCCTTCATCAGTGCAAGATTCAAAGAACTCACATCTTTTATAAAATGGGGAAAAGGAGACTGTCTGCTTCCTTGAACTGGAAGGTTGTCTCTCTGCAAGCTGAAGACTTAAGAATAAGATGCTGGGAAAAGAGCTAACACTTCCTGCCATAAAAAGGTTCAAAGGGCATCATTTTATGAAGTTAAGAGAGGTTTCCTTTTCCTTGTTGGTTTGAGGATATGCTAACTCCCCTTCCTATAAGATATACCTTAAAGCTCTTAAGGGCCCGCTCTTCCAGTTTGTGACCTACTGCTCTGAAATAGAAATCAATGTGCCATGAGACAGGTTTTACCTATGACCCATACTTCCCAGGTTCTCAGTTCAAGAGCCTTTTCCAAGCTTGAGCCTCAGTGGTTTTGGCTTTAGCTAAACCACCACTTTAAATTCATATTTTCCTCTAACAAAATACTTATAACTAATACCCAGAAATATATATGTGAAAAATAGCACCCATAATTATGTCACTACATAGCTCCTTTGGTTTTCTTTTCAGCCTTTATTTCCCTAAATAATTTGTTGTTTTTAGGCATATAGCATTATTTCTCTTCCTTGAAGTGACAGACACCTGGTGTATATCATCTTTCAGTTTTCTGCTTCACTTTTGTATGCCTCTTTTCCATTTATTCAAAATCTTCCTAATATCCCAATAATATTACCATTTCTTCCAGATAGACATCATTGCTTTTATTCTTTTATTCTATTTTTTTTTATTTGAACCAAAATATTTTGTCTGTATAATGTACCCTCTCACTGGGTGGCTTAAGAGATTTGCAAGTAAGTTTTTCAAAAAACTTTACTCAGACTTTCAATGTCTGAAATTAACTCCCTCGCTGGATGACCAGGGAACCCTCTGCACTATTCAAAACCATTATCAGGTAATGGAGAGACCACTAACTACGGAGGCCATGAGGGCCTGGGCCCTTCATGTTGTTGAAGAGAGAACAAGAGGCCACAGAGAGGAGATGAAAAATGTCATCATCATGTTGCAAGTCTCTTTCACATTCACAGAGAAACATTCTGGTTTTCCCTTGTTTCCTTGGTTCTCAAATAGTTGTAATCTGGGGTTAGGCTCAGAATGGAGACACAGAGAACCCTCGGGTTACTATGGGCCTGACATATAAACAGCCCAGGTTAATATTGGAATTTAGTTTTAACTTATGAACAAGTCTTGAATTACAGCTCAAATGCTTGGCACTTATGCTTCCAAATGGTCTCAGATACAGACTTAACCATTAAAGAGATCTGGAAGAAACATTACAACATCCTTTCCTGTGTGAGGTTAACTGAGAAATCCTGGGCCATTGTCTCTAAGGACACTGAGATCTGCCTGTCTACAGGAGAGAGTCTTTGAAGGCTGTGTAGAACAGCCTGAGTCTTCAGCTGACCAACATGAGTTACAAACAGCCCTTATGAATTGAGTGCATAAGTCAATGGTCTACTGTAAGGTAATGATAAAAAAGTGACCCCATCCCATTACGATGGGGAGCAGAGATGGCTGGTAAAGAGACCAGGGGCAGAATAGGAGGAAGCAGTTAGCTGAACACACAAAACCTCCTAAGGAAAAGCAATAAGAGTGCCAGTTCACGTGCCAGGCACTGTGCCCAATGCTAAATATGCCTCCTTTCTTCTAATCTTCACCACAGTCTAGGCTCTATCATCTCTCTCTTTATGATGGATAAACCTAGGCTCTGCCAGGTGCTTTCCCCTTCCCAGAATCACACAGCCAGACACCAAGTACAGGCCAAACCTCTTCAACACAGCAGCACGGCAAGACATGGGGGAAACAGTGGACAAGCCTCTCCCTCCTTCCCGACATTGTACTAGAGCATGTAACACACTGTCCTAGGACACAGCCTCCTCCTCCCACCTCGGTATTAAAACCAAGAAAGGAAATTTACCCCAAGGCCATCACCAAAGACAAATAAAAGACAGAAAAATATCACCCAACTTGCTCTGCTCACAGTCAGAAATTCCTTTCCCAGGAATGGCCTGGTTGGTGGAAGGAACAACAAATAGAAAGCTGAAGATTTCAGTCCTCCCGATCCCTGAGACCCACGACACAACAATGCTTAAAAGGCATCTTATGTCAGTCTTTCTCCTCCATTCCTCCCTTTTATCATCAAGAACCCACTAGGTATGAAATGCAGCAGGAAGAGCTAGAGGTCTACCTCACAGAAGCCCCTCCACCTATGCTGGTATCCAGGGGTGTCTTGCTGGTTCATCTTTCCATGAGTCTAGAGGAGCCAGAGCAATTGCGTAAAGAACAACCCAGCAGGTATTTGTACGTCTCCTGAAAAAAGGAGCCTACTTGAGTACCGCTGCCTCGCATGATGTCCTCCGGGATGGCGTAGATCTGGTTCTCAATCTCAACCTTCTGGAGTCCATTGTCTGTGACTTTTACCCAGAGCACACGGAAATTGGTTCCTCCAAGGTCCAGGGCAAGGAATTCTCCATGTTCTGTAGAGAAAGGAGGGACCATCATAAGTTTCAGGGAAGAGGAGATCAACTACTGCCCAGAGACAAACCTTTTACCCTGAGTCCTTCCATAAGCAATGCTTACCTATGCATGATGTAAGGTAATCCGTGGATTTTATTTTTCCTACACATATTTGTGTTTGGTTTTCTTAATGCTAAGCACTTTTCCATTACTTTTCTAATTCACGTCAACAGTAGGACAATTCCATATCCAACAATGGGGGACCCTCACCCCTTCACAAGACCCTTTAGCAAGTCTTCAAAAGAGCTCTTGGGCTCCAAAAAACCTACTCCTCTGTAGGTCTGTCACCCCCAGACCTGCAGCCAAACCACAACGCCTGTCCAAAGTTGACTTTTAATATTTTCGTTCATGCTGATGATGTCCTACAACAGGCTGAGAAGTTTGCATGGTGGAAAGAAGTAGGATCCAGCTGGCTATAAATCAAGGGTCCTACCAAATAAACTCTGTGGTGCTGCCCCAAGGGTCTCAGGCTTACTATTCAGGAAGAGGACGTTGACCCTAGAGTGTATATGACAAGATCGGGGCCCCTCAGCTGCTCCACTTGAGCCACAGAGCTATGAGGGCAGGAGGAAGGTGGCTCCTCAGAAGTTCCATAGACACCAGACAAGTAGAGTTCCTTCCCGCCAGGAAATAAGCAGTGCAGACAGGAAACATCCAGACTCGGGACAATACAGCCAGCTACAGGGAAGGGCCCCATTGTACGGCACAGAATGAAAGTGCTGAAGAGGCGCAGAGCCCACAGACAGGGCTGTGGCTGGTAAGTGAGTGTCAGGCGAGCAAGGGCCAGAAGAGGAAGTGGCTTGCCCACATCACGGCCTCAACTGGAAATGGCTGCCCAGAACACCATCTTTAAAAGACACCAGGTTCTGAGGCATTCACCTGCAGGCAAGTCAGCATTCAGCCCTTCTCCTAGCGGAGGCCTGCCACTGAAACAAGGCAAATGGATGGGAAATCCCGGCACGGGCTCTGAAAAATAAGCCAAGGGCTTACTCTGGATGTGGGTCTCCTCAACACCCTTAGTCCTTTGGTCCTGAGGAAAAGACACATCTTGCCATTTCCAAGACAACACCATCCAGTCTCTGAGGTGCAGAGAGGAAGCCTGGAGCACACCTGGGCCACCAGAGACCCCTCAGGACTCACTTTCAGCTGTCAGTTGACACTGGGAGACCGGATATGGAGCTATAGTACCCATGCAGGAATCCTTTTTAGCAGAAACAAGTTCGTGGCCCCTAAGTCAGCCACTGCCTTATCTCTAAAATAGGAACATCATACTTCACAGGGTTGTGGTGAGATGAAAGATTATTAGGTAAGGGGCCTCAAGCAGCCAACAAAGAACCAAGAACTCAAGACACATTCAGGAAGTGCAACATCGGTTCTATCCAAGCTGTCTATCCAGCAAATTTTGCCCCACCCCTACCCTTGAGTGTCCCAGGCTCAAACAGCGCAGAGACTACAAAAATCTATCCAAGAAAAGCCACTGGTGAGCTCAGCATTCCTCCTGAGGAACACTGGTTTCCACTCCCGGGCTGGTGTCTAGAGGCAACCCACCCCTCAGCACGCCAGCCCGCTCGGTAAAGTGACGGCCAGCCATCCGGGAGGACTCACTCCCATGATGGTCATGGGCGACTTTTCCAGACACTCCGGTTCTGAGCCTCCCTAGTAGTGGGACCTCAGCCAGCTTCTAGGAAACGCTATGCGGCAGTTGTCATGAGGGATGAAAAGGAAAATCAGAGATGAACTGCCTCATCAGCACTCTGTGGCCCAGGACACAGAATCTGCTGAATCAGTGAACTGGAGGCCGAGGCCCCAGGCCATCCCGGGCTGGTTCCCAGCCAAGGCCAGCCCCGAGGGATTCACTGGAGGGGAATAGCTCTACTGGGAATGTGGTTGTGCCGTATTTTCTGGTGGACTGAAGGGAAATGACAAATAATAAAGGACCACTGAAAATCCCAGAAAGAAATGCCGGACTCCTCTGTAACATCTTCCCTCTTCCCAGCACCCTGTCCAAAAACACCTGACAGCTACCATAGCCAAGGAGTGTCTCTATCCAAGTCCAGACTCTGAGACAGGTCCAGCATCAAGACCCCAGAAATCTTAAGGTGATCTCTCAGGCAATGAACGGACTCCCTCTCCTTATTCCCATATCTACACTACACATGATAATCTCCCAGAAAGCCATGGTTAAGTGCTGGACTTTAGAGATGGTGGGCAGCCTCATGAATTCCAGCTCAGCTGTTTGATCATTTGAGTGCCATAGGTTACACAAGGCTCTCTGGGATGTCACTTTTCCTGTAGAACACAGCTCCTAATGCCAAGTTCTCCCTACAGTTTTGAGGCTTATATGAAATATGCAAAATGTTAAATGTGCATGTTTCCTTAGGTACATTTTACAATGTAAGCCAGGAGAGGTAGATCCATCGCATGAACGCTGCAGTGGGCCCTTTGTAATACTGAGTATTCTACATGCAGTAAGCCATCAGCACAACAGCTAACATCTTTAACATTATGTGTTTTTTACCATTATCCCAGTCTTTTTTTATAGCTCCTCTCTCCCAGGTTTTGACCACACCAAAGCCTACCTACTGCTATGGGTAGCTCAAGATCTACCTCCACTAAGAACTTTCCAGGACATCCCGGAAGCCCAGAGTAGAGTTCACATGAGAATGTGATGGGGTGAGATGAACAGATGCCTCTGCCGAGCTCAGGGAGAGCAGGGTAGACTGTAGCACAGGAAAACATACTGCTATGGGCAGGTTTCTGAAGAGAAGACAAAGCCACACAGCAGAGGGCCCAGTATTACAGTCAGAGACAACATTCTGTAAATACCTGGTGTTTACAGCATCTTCTGAGGTAATTATCTCATGCTGAATTTGACCAATGATAGTTCATTTATTAAAATGTTTGAGTACCAACCATGGAATTGTAAGGAGAATATTAGGTCTGTGGTGAGGTTTCTTTGATTGCATAAATGGACATAATGAAAAACAAACACCCTCTACTAAAGTTTTTTCATCTCCCTAGCTACATTTTATAAACACAGGAAAATGCTGGCTCTCAGGATGTGTTCTTAATCTAGAAGATACTGTAAAATTATCTTTCTAAAAAGTCTTATTAAATTTTATTCAAACTGACATACATTCCTTAATGTAATACATTAACCTTTGCCAATCTTTTGAAAGACTGGCCTTTTGAATTCCTTTTTCTATGAATCATCTATTTATGTCTTTTGTCTTTTTAAGAAATAGCCATTATCTTCTTGATACTCTAAACAATCTTTGTGTATGAAGGAAAATAGCCTTGTTTATTCTATATCTGCAATTATGTTTTCCCAGATGGATATTCACCATTTCATTCTGTTCGCTATTTTTGCCATGCAGAAATGTATGGTGTCTAATGTTATCAAATATTTATGGCTTCAAGGTTTTGCTGTTGTGTCTAAAAATTCTGAAAAATAAAGACTGTACTCCCTAGTCAGCCCTTTAGAGTTCTCCATTTTTACCCTACCGGTAGCCACCATAACCACTACCATTAACAAAAGAAAGCAAGGCATCTTACAGGTTTGTCTAAAGGATCAAATTTTTCTTTTTGTTTATGTGACCTTCTGGGAAAATAAATGTCAAAGACCCTTTCTTCATCTCTATTAGCCCAGAACAGAGTTCAGACTTTTTCCTCACATCTGGATTATTGTAGTAATAAAGCAATGAAAAGGCAGAGGCAGGTGGGAACAACAATTAGTAAACTGATGACCCAATTTATACCTGTCTTCAAAGGAAGAGAAACTATGGCTTCTCACCCAGCAGGCACTGTATTTATAAACAGTCTCTCACTGATCCTCAGCAGCCCTGTTAGGACTTATAACCGCAATTTATACATGAGAAAAATAAGGCCCAGGTTAAATAATTCCAATCAATATCGAAATCCAGGGGTGGCTTTTTAGCCTGGGAAAGCTGAAAATCCTCCAATAAGGAATTCTTCCCTAACAGTGCCAGGCATATAATAGGACCCAATAGTGACGGCAGCCTCAGACCTGGCTGGGTGACAGGAAGTGATGTTGTGTCTCAGCAGTCGAGCCTCCCTGCTAAGGTCATGCCAGGGTAAATAAGAGCTGGGCTTTGAAACCAAGTCTGCCTGACTCCTAAGCCTGGGCCTGCCTCTTGGTACCACACCCTTCATCTTTGTGACTCTGGTTCGGAAGCCATAAAGTGGTAAGAAAGAAAGCAAACGCACCCTAACCTTCACCAGTAGCCAAGCCTTCTCAGGCTCAGCTTTCTACATGGAATGGAGGAACAGATAAGGGGAAGTGAAGTGGCACGAACACAGCCACCAGTAAGAGGTGACATGGAGGACTCATTAAAGCTGTCAAACGCAAACTTGTTTTATCAGCCTCAAATTGGTGCTGTCTCATAGTTACACCCAATCTTTGTTCTCTCCTTACAGGACACCCTTCCAGTATTTCTATTTGAGATCCTCCTTAACAGAACACCAGCTACTCTCCAGCAAAAGAAGGGCACCAACTTTCTACTGAAAGAAAAAGAAGGTACTCAAAGACATAGTGCTGGTCCACACCTAAGAGGAAGAAAGGAGAAGAGGTGTCCTTGTCTCATCTAGACCTAAAGTTATACACCTACCCAAGATGAGAACACCTGATCCGTATTTTCTGAAGAGTAAGTCTCAGTGCCACTCACAGCTGTGACCCTTTCAGCCAGAAATAGCTGGAGTGGCCATCCCCTCTTGCCCCCTATGGCAGTTAGGGGTATATCTTAAGAAGACGAAATATTAGAGACAGCTAAATTAGCTAGAAATGTTATAGCCAGTGAGACAGAGCTTTTGAGAGGGTCAGTGTAGATGAGAACACACCAAAACTGTGGCAGGAGATGCATCTAAAGATTAAAATCACAGTAGCCAGACTTACCTATTCCCTAAGGAATAAAGGAAGGTTGAGATGATTGGTGCCACCTTTTTGAAATTTCCCATATTGATTCTCCCTTCCTGTCCCATTCACCAAAACTAAGACTACTAGGACTAAAGACAACACTAAGACTACAGATTACCAACACAGGTTAATGTAATCTGTATGATTTTGCTACTGTTAGAGCAATATTAGCTAAGCAGCTAAAATTGGTCATCTTTATTGGTTGCTTATAATTTTTGTACCTACCTGGTGAGTTTTCTCTACAAAACTTTCTCAGAGAAGAGGGCTCACTGGCAACTCTCTTGTGGGTCCCCTCCTATGTCCCAGGAGCTATCTTTTTCAATAAATGGTCATACTTTTATAGGCATGTTAGGCTCAGTGGTGAAAGCAGATGTGACTTCCTCTGGTACAGTTTGTTTGCTGACTCCTTTTCTATCCTAGACTAGCAGTCAATCCACTTTCAATTCCACTCTTATCAGATACATTAAGGCCACCAAGATAAAGGGGTTCCAATTCCCTCTGGGAACTCACTTGTCACAAAGAAAGGCCCAGGGCTCCTGTGGTATTTGACCAAACACCTGCACACAATAATCAATGTCAGCTTAGGCGATCTGATCAGTAACATATGGGAACAAATCCTCCCTCCAGAGTGGTTAACAGTGTGTATGAGCAGGTGGCTCAGTACCTGACTATGTCTATGAATTTTTTGAAAGGAGGTAGGCAAGAGTCAGCTGAAATTCCTGACAGTTTATTTTCGATCCTTAGATACTTGCCACTAATTAAAATAGATCACCGCCTGTTCCTCTCATCAGGCACCGGAGCAGTGCGCCAGTCAGTGCTCTCAGCAAACTACAAACAGTTTTGATTTGTTCTTGTATTTTTAACCAGCACTGTCCTGTCTAAGACTGGAACTAGAACCCAACCCCTTACCCACCTGGACTCTAGATAATTACACAGCCTTGTCCAGAACACTACGCTCTAGCGCCCCCTTCCTAAACAAGTATTTTCTGTGTGGTTCATATTTCCAGAGCCCTAGACATCCTCAATGATGGCAAAGTCTGTCCTTAGAAAGGCTAGAGGAGGTTAATTAAGGTACAGCTCATTTCCTGCCCTCACTTTCAGTTTCTTTCTTCTGCCTCTGTCTTATTTACCTAAGGTTCTACATCAGATTTCATTTGGTTAAACTTGGGACTGGGATCTACTTTCAAACAAATGGAAAACAAATTCTTCTCCAAAAAATGTTTGAAAACCACTATTTTAAAAGTCAAAACCTGAATCCATTCCCAGATCTGTGCAAACAAAATTCTTCTAATTCAGTCATTAGCTGTTTCAACCCTGAGTATGGAAGCCAGGTGCTGAAAGCTTCTTAGCTGCCTGGTGCTATATGCGACCCAGACCACAATTTGCTAGGGAAAGGAACGGGTATAGAAGAAATGATTAAGTTGGCTCAGACAAGGAAGCCTTCTCAGAAGGCAACATGAGAGAGCCAGGATTTCATATGAAGCTGTTTAACAGAGAAGTGAGGATAAATAAAGCACATACGTGAAAGTGCATAATGTGCTTGGGTGTCCAGTGAGGAGGAGAGAACGTTGACATAACTACACAGGTGGCACCAATCTTGGGCTACCAAAAACATAGTGGCGTGTTCAAGGAGAGTACAATATAGGGCTCACAGGACCTGGCTACAAGCATCCAACAGACCCCACTGCCTAGTCTTTAGTTCTTCAGCAGGTCAGATTACATTCAAAAGTCAGCACTGTGAGCCAGGCGTGGGGGTACACACCTGTCATTCCAGCACTCAGAAGGCAGAGGCAGGAGGATCACTGTGAATTCAAGGCTAGTTTGGGCAACATAGTGAAGTCAGGGCCAGCTGAGACTACAAAGCAAGACCCTGTATCAAAAAAATAAATAAAGTCAGCTTTGTAAGGAGGAGGTCGAGAGCTGGGGAGTTTGGCTAGAGGCTGCCATGATAATCCAGCCAACCAGCAGTAAAGGCCCGGGTTCCAAGGCCGTGTAGGGTGAAGCAACATCCTGCTTTGACATGATGGAGAGTTTTTTACAACATGGGACTTTCAGTGACTGAAACTGGCAATGTCCCAGGCAAATCAAGATGGCCACACTGCATTGGATCAAACTATAAACATTTTGCATCCCTTCCTTGGTAGCCAGTGCCCAAGATGTGTAACCTTGCACGTTGAGGTAAGCCCTATAATAATTTCATGTCTCCAAAGGGACCTGACTCTTCCTATTAATAGCATTTCCAGCGTCTCCAAGTGACTTCCCTGAACATCCTGCTCTTCCTTTATGACAGCTTTGGTGTTTTGCAGGGGAGAGTTGCTTTTCCATGCTGGCTCACAGCACCGCTGGCCTGTTCTAAGAATGTGTGGCATGTATGCTAACTGAAAGGAGGACTAAAGAGATCCATCTCTGGGTCCTGGGGAGGTAACCCAGCAAGACACACATTTTGAAGCATATTTTCCACAGACTTGGAATGACTACCATCACCACCACATCTGGCAGCTCTTCTTAAACTCTGGAATCTTGGTTACTCCAGGGCAATGCACACCAACCTCCACTCAACAGCTCGGCAATAAAGTAACTCTGTGTCATTAAAGGTATCAGATCACAGCCCGTGAATGCTATTGTGTGGTATAGTCAAGAAACAGAGTTATCGGGGCCGGGGATTTAGCTCACTGGTTCCAGCACCTGTCTTGCAAGCGCAAGGACCCAGGTTCGATCCCCAGTAACCACATACCATACTGGGCATGGAGACTCACATTCAGCAGCAACCAGTACCACATACCACAGTGCCGGGCGTGGTGGCTCACACCTGTAATCCCGGCACTCGGGAGGCAGAGGCAGGAGGATTGCTGTGATGTGAGTTGGAGGCTGAGCTCAGGGCCAGCCTGAACCACAAAGCGAGACCCTGTCTCAAAACACCTAAAAAAAAAAAAAAAAAGAAACAGAGTTATCTGATTTTCTGTCATAGGTTCTAAAGCCATTTTAGGAAACAATATGCTTTCCCCACATAAAATAGATAGCCTGGATTCCAAAACAAAGAGATCAAGAAAGCAGAACTGCTCCAGTTTAAGAGGCCCAGAGCACAGGAAGTACATGAGGCATGTAGGTGGTGTTATCTGTAAAGATGGTCAACACTCTAAATATGTGCCAGTCATGGAGAGGCGCTACATTAGTCCCCAGATGTGAAGCCACCCTTCCAAGAAGTAAAACATGATTATGCTTCGATTCTGTATGGGCTTTAAGAGGGTTAAGCTTTTCAGGCAAGGAGACCTGAGTTTAAATCCTATTTTGACATGTACAGTATTAGTTACATGATTTCAGATCACTTATTTGAAATCTGACACTCAGATTTTCTCTTTTTTTTTTTTTTTCAGGTTTTTTGAGACAAGGTCTCGCTTAGTAGTTCAGGCTGGCCCTGAGTTCAGCCTCCAACTCACATCACAGCAATCCTCCTGTCTCTGCCTCCCTAGTGCTGGCATGAGCCACCACGCCTGGCACTGTGGTATGTGGTACCAGTTGCTGCTGGGCATGAGTCTCCATGCCCAGTATTGTATGTGGTTATCGGGGAACCGAACCAGGGCCTTTGCACTTGCAAGACAGGAACCGGAACCACTGAGCTAAACCCCCGGCACCAGATTTTCTCCTTTTAAAGGGGATAACAGTTTCCTCTTTAGCCAACATGCCAGAAAACTATAAATGGACACAGTTGTCAAAATTTAATACCATGAAAGGTGATATATTTGGCACAATGCCTGATACAGATAAATACCATATGCAGATAAGTACTATCTGGAAAGTATCGGTTCAATCTTTAGTTTATATTGTCAGCACATCAATCCACTTATTAACTTGCTGTGTGTTAGCTGTTGACTTAGTCTCCACTGCATGGCTGTTGCTATAAAGCACAGCAACCAAGATAAGCACTTCTTTTAGGGCATCACCTGCTTCCTGCAGCCTATCATCAGCCCAGCCTCCCTTATCACATCATGTGTTTGCATTATATGGCCCAGAATCACTCTCTAATTGTCTCACCTGTATAAGCTTTACCTCCCTGAGGACAATTTTCTCTCTTCAAAGGCAGGGCCCAAGGCAGCTTGGCACACTCCTGCCTCACAGAGACCACACTTCAGAGGACTGAACAGATAGAGCTGAGTTACCAGAAGAACTATGTGATGTGCCCCTTGTGTGTGCAGGAAGTTCACACACATAAAACATGCCACTAGCAGTGTGCTCAGGTGCCCAGGCATTGGCCCAGGTGCATAGCAGACTGAAATCCCAATCTCCTAGTGGCCCACTCTCTCTAAATCTAGTTTCCTTTTTTCTTTTCTTTCTTTTTGTAAAATGAGGTTCAGAGTGCCTACTCTTGGATCACCATGAGAATTAGTGCATGCTTAGCACAGTATCTAGAAATTTTTAGCCTCAGCACCACCACTACCATCACTAGCACCTAGACTTCAGGGAGTCAGGTCTGTCTTGAAGATGGAGATATGCTCACTTGTGAAATTAATGGACAATCTAGAAAAGGGTGGGAGGGTAACAATCAACTTGATACTGTCTTACCTTCCCCTCTGTCTTGTAAGATGTAGTTATTGTATATTAAACAATTGAGTCAAGAAAAGGTAGTGATAAGCACACCAGAGATGCTTCATTTTAACCATTCAGCTGGAGCACTTAAAGATTTTTCAATTGAGTCATACTTGAGCTTATTTTAATATAAAGTGAATTCTTTCTTATGATCTACTTAAAAAAGTTAACTTGACTTGTCCTAGAAAATTTTGTTCAGGAACTTGTGCATCTCCTAGCCTAGATCAGCATTACTCTGAAATTATAACTCTGATTATAGCTCTGTCACCAACTGGCTACAGGTAACCTTAGCAATTCTTAAAGCTTTTTTAGCCTCTCTTGACTTATTTTTATTTAATATGGGATTGTCTCTTCTGTAATGTTGTTTGTGAAAATATAATGGACTTCCTATGTGGGCAGGGGATTTAGCTCGGTGACACATTGCCTGCCTGGCAAGTGCAAGGTCCTGAGTTCAAATTCCTGGTATTGGTGGAAAGAAAAGTAAAACAAACCCCTTTGATGTATGTGTGACAGATTCCCTGGCGGTGAACCATAATCACCTGCACACCTGTGACATAGACAAGGTTTCCTGCAGAGTTCATGATGGTGTCATAAGTGGCTCAGTGTTTCTTTACCCAACTTTCCCTGCCAAGTCCATTAGGGGGCAGACGACAAATCTTAATGGGGATATGAAGCATGCAAAGCTCTTGTGTTAGTGACGGGAATATAAAATGGTTCAATAACCTGTGGAAAAGGTCCAGCAGTTCTTTAAAAAGTAAGCATATTCCAAACTATAACTCAAGAATTCCATTCCTGGCTATTCATTTACCCTATAAAACAAAATCTGTGTCTACAAAAGGTTCATGCAACCATGTGTATAGTAGTATTATCTATAATAGCCCCAAACTGGAAACTGCCCAGGTATCCATCACCATTTATGAGCAATTTCACTCATACCATAGAAACCAAGAATAAACTAATTCACAATATCAATAAATCCCATATTAAGATGAATTTTTTAAAAAGATTTGCATAAAAAAATAATGAGTCTATGTGAAGTTCTAAAACAGACCAAACTAATACATGTAGAAAACATTAAAGCATAATATGTGTAATCCCAGCAATCTGGGAGACTGATGCAGGAAGGTTGCAAGTCTGCACCCATTTTGGCAATTTAGCAAGACCTTGTCTCAAAATTTAGACAACAAAGAATGGCTGAGGATTTGCTCAGTGTGAAGCCCCTGAGCTCAAGAACCTGTATCCAAAATAAAGGTGACTCTGGCAGGGTGGAAATCAAGGATAGGAAATGAATGGCTGGGAAGGAACACAGGAGAACTTTTTGAAGTGTAATGATGGAGAATGAATTAAACAAGTATATATATTTTTCCCAGCTCATCAAATGATATTTTCATCACATGGCAATATTACATTAAAAGGCATGTTGAATTCTATGAATTCAAGTTTTAGGACTGAAATAAACATTTCTGTAATTTATTTTGCAATAAATCAAACATTATAAGATGGACTGATGAGTAGAAGTTGAAGGATTACTACAAAGCTAATATGGAAAAATATGAGTGTTCACAATAGAATACTTTCAGTTTTTTTAAACTGGGGAAGCCAGACATGGTGGCACATGACTATAACCCCAGCATTCAAGAGGATGAGGTAGGAAGATTCATTACAAGTCCACAGCCAACCTGGGCTATATAATGAGGTGAAAGGCAACCTGAGTTACAAAGTGAGATCCTGTTAAAAAAAAAAAATATATATATATATATATATACACACACACACACACACACACACATATAAAAACCAGAGGGGGAAAAAAAAAACTTTCTCTAATAAACATTTTAAAAATTGTTTGAACCGTACAAATTTATGGGTTACCATGGTAAGATTCAATACACAGAGGGGCTGCTGGGAAGATGGCAGAGTGGTGAGCAGAAGAAAAAGAGCCTCTCTGATTGTAACAAAAAAGTAAGGAAACAAATTTTATGTATATGGGGGGGTGGTAGGGTGGGTAGGGCTATGAGAAAATATGAGAATTAAGTTGTGTCTTATACTGGTACAAATCCCCATTATGGAGTTCAATCATGATGTGTATATTTATTGTACCAATAAAGATTTTTAAAAATGAAAAAAAAAAAGAAAAAGAAAAAGAGCCTCTCCAAGATATGGTGTCCTGACCCTGGAATTCAGCTGCATGAAAAGAAGAGAAGTGGGTCCCAAAAGAAGAGGGAGGTGGCAGGCAGTGCTTTCTCCCTGAGACTGGACTCACTGCAGGAGAAGCTGCACAGTGACTGCTGATGACCCCAGAAGCCTCCACAGAGAAATGTATTTGGAGCAGTGGATGCCGCAGATTGTGATGGATGGTGAGTTATTCAGGTTCAGACATTCCCCAGGAGAGGCAGTCCAGTACTCAGTTTGGAGAGGGGATAACCAAGCTTGAAAATCAGAACAGCTGTGCCACGGCTCCATTTAGTGGCCCCTCCTGTCATGGTGAGGCTCCCAAGTTCAAATCAGTAGGTCAAGGAGTCAAGTTCAAGCTGGCCAGAGGCACATGGACTGTTGCAGGCTCAACAAATCTGGTTCCAGCCTCACGGCTAGAAACCAGTTCAGTGGAACTAGATGTGCAAAAAATTATTAAAAATTATTTTTAAATTATCAACTATCCCACCCTAAAGGGGTGGGATTAATAACTCAGATCTCGACTATTTGTCCATGTTGTCTTCCAGTAATAGCAGAGACACACTGTGAATTAAACATTTATTTTCCTTTGTTGTCTTCTTTGTTTCTTTTTGTTTGTTATTCCTTGTTATTTGCTCTTGCTTTTGTGTAAGAGTGGACATGGATTGTAGGGTTTCTTGGGTTTGATCTGGTCTTGTTTTTATCTCTTTATTCTCTCTTTTTTATCTATCTTCTTTACCAATTTAAATTTGTATAATTTTCCTTTATCTTCTGGCCTTGCTTCTAGTCTTTTCTTCTTCTATTTCTCTAATTTTTTCCTTATGTCTCCTTTAAATTTTCTCCCCCGAGATAAAATTGCCATATTGAGGGCTTAATGACTGCATACAACTTTCTGGTTCACTTTTGATTTTGTTATGTAACCACAAATCTAATTCATATAGTCAAAGGTAGCAAATTAATAGTTATTACAGTTTGTCATTTTTTAGACTGTATCGATGCTATCATTGCTGATTGTACTACTTCAGCCAAGGTAACATAATTGTGCTAATCAGCTGTTCTTCATGACTGAAATTGCCTAAGGGTCTTACAAAATACGACAGGCCCGTGCCACAGAATGAGGGGCTAGGCCAAGTAGGCAGCAACTTCTCAACCCAGTAAACTGAAGAGGTAGGATATTGCAACAGACTCAAAACCCAAAAGCCAGGTACACTTGGAAGACACCTCTAAGAAGTAGTCATTTCCTAAGATTCTAAACGTTAGTAATAAAGCTACTCACCACAAGTAATTTACAAGCATCGACAGAATAATTAAATTTTAAAAGAAAATTGAAAATGCAAAGAAACTTAAACAAGATGCAACCCTAGACATTCAGCTCACCAAAGGCAAATCCAGGTAACAGTTAGGTGGAACAATCCGAAAGCCACCCACCTGGACATTCTTAATTAGTAACTGCAGAAGTAACCAAGCAGATGAACAACGCTCTAGAAATCAAAGCAGAAGCCATTTCTTAGATAACTACAGAGATGTGACCAGAATGCAAGACATGGTAATGATTCTGGAGCAGATACAAATTTTCTAAAAAAGAAGAGCTCAGGAAAATAACTAAAACCAGGCAGGTGCCCAGAGAGGAAAGAAACTGGATCCATGAAACAGATTGAAACAGATATTTAGATTAAAAATTCTATTGAAAGTACATACAGCAGCATGAACTACTGTGAGAGCAGAATATCAGATACAGAAGATAGGATTGGGGTTAGCTAATCAGTAGAAGAAAGATTTCTTTAAAAGATAACAGGAGAAGCCAAGTGTGGTGGTGCACACCAGTCATCCCAGCATTTGGGAGGGTGAGTCAGGAGGATCACAGAGTTCAAGGCCATCATGAGCTACATGGTGAAAGCCTATCTCAAAAAAAGAAAGAAACTTGGGCCGGGGATATAGCTCAGTGGTTCCGGTGCCTGTCTTGCAAGCGCAAGGACCCGGGTTCAATCCCCGGTAACCACATAACAATACTGGGTGTGGAGACTCACCCCAGCGCCAACCAATACCACATACCAGTGCCAGGTGTGGTGGCTCACGCCTGTAATCCCAGCACTTGGGAGGCAGAGGCAGGAGGATTGCTGTGATGTGAGTTTGAGGCTGAGCTCAGGGCCAGCCTGAACCACAAAGCGAGACCCTGTCTCAAAAAACCTTAAAAAAAAAACTAAACAGGGAAATAGAATTTGACATACAGCTAAGAAGTGAAACACACAGAACTCCAACTATTTATGCTCAAAAAATATAATAGTTAAGATTCCAGAAATTATGGGCCAGGGATATAGCTCAGTGGTGCTATGCACCTGCCTGACAAGCACAGGTCTTGAGTTCAGTTCCTGGTGCCACTAAAAAAAAAAAGTAAATCTGGAAATGAAACAAGACTCTGATAAAAACCATGCTGAGTAGGTAACTCTGGAGCAAAGGTCTCAGGCCTTCTGTGGCGGAGATACATAATCACCAGTAGCAGCAACAGAAGCTCGAGCCACAGCCCCGGCCAAGAAGCAGGTGCACAGGCACAGTAGAGCCATGGATGGCTATGTGCTGCCAGATTCAAGCAGAAGGCTGCAGGACCAGCCTGCCCACCACTGCACCCCTAGCATTTCTTCTCAGCACTTCACTGTGACTGTCCACAACAATAAAGAAGACCCTAGTCTCTATCAATTTAGGAGCCTCCCATTTTTGACACCACTTTCCATAACCACTTGATAGTCCATGCCTTCATGCTCATCTCTTCAGTTCCACTTCCCTTCCTCTCTGCGGACAACCCTTTATCAGCTATTGGATACACACATTCAATATCTATCCTAATAATTTTAGGATATGTCTCTGTGTGCCATAAGCAATGCACAGTGCTGCTCTGAGGGATTTTTTGAAATGCACATTCAACTATAGGACATTCAGCTCCTCCTGTGACTGCTCATTCACAGTCTTTTTCACATCTATCCATATTGACATATGGTATCATTGTAGCATGCTGGGATTTTCTAGCACATAAATGTACCTCATGCTGTTTCCAATATGCTGTCATTATAAGCAACACTGCTGTGAACATTACAGATATACACAGGATATATACAGGATACACGGGGGAGTTTGTTCAGAATGTACAGTGAGACTTGCCTACATGTCCCACGCATAACCTCTCCTGTAATTACCTCAAAAAGTACTGCACTTGCCTGTAGCATAGGCAAAACTACAAGTTCCAACATCACCTCAGAAACTTTCAACTGAGAATCTGCTGTGTGCAGTGCCGAATGCACAGACCTCACATGTATACAAACACACCAACACATGAGGGGGTTCTTAAGTATATTTTATTTTATTTCATGTTTATTTATTTTATTATTCTTTTGAGACAGGGTCTTGCTTTATAGTTCAGGGTGGCCTTGAACTCACTACATACCTCAGGCTGGCCTCCACCTCAAGGCAACCCTCCTGCCTCAGCCTCCCAAGTGCTGAGATTATAGAAGTGTGCCACCACGCCCAGCACATCAGGTATGGTCTTGAGGCCTCAATTTGGGCTAACAGGAGTTTCATTTATGGCATAGCCTCTCATTAGGTGCATGATTTGGGGCCAGGTTTTGAACCATCCAAGCCTCAAGTTCCTCACCTGAAAAATATGGATAAAATTTGTATCTCCTTCATACAGGTGGGTTTTTTTGTTTTGGTTTGTTTTGGGGGTTTATTTGTTTGTTTGTTTGTTTGTTTTGTTTTGTTTTGTTTTTTGAGACAGGGTCTCGCTTTTGTAGTTCAGGCTGGCCCTCAGCTCAGCCTTGAACTCATAGCAATCCCCCTGCCTCTGCCTCCCAAGTACTAGGATTAGAGGCATGAGCCACCAAGCCCAGCACTGTGGTATGTGGTACTGATTGCTGGTGGGCATGAGTCTCCATGCCCAACACTGGTGTATGTGGTTACCAGGAATCAAACCAGAGCCCTTGCACTTGCAGAGCAGGCACCGGAACCACTGAACTAAATCCCCATCCCCTTCATACTTGAATGAAAAGTAAATGAGTTAACCTGTGTACGTGCTCAGGATCATCCCTAGCCCATAATCTGTCTTTGGACATTTATAGTCCCAGGTGGAGGTGCTGGATAAATAAGGACAGTCTTTCAGGAGCAGGTGAATTTATCAAAATGCCAAACAGAATCAATACAAGTGGGTGTGGTTTCTCCAAAAGTAAACGTGCCAGTCTAGAGGGCACAAGAGAGAGAGTTCCTAGGCAACTCCACCTTAAGGGAGTCTTTGTAAATAACTGAACAAGGTCACACTGGGCCAAGTCATGTCCTCAGGCTTTGGCAAACATACTTAGGTTAGGAGCTATACAGTCTTCTTAGACAAACCAGGTCCCTAGGGACTTTCAGGACAGTGAACCTCAACGACACATTCGATAGGAATAGCCAGGTGGCATGTAAACAAACGCTCTCATGCGCCCTTCAAAGGCACCAGCCCTATGTCTTTCTGCACACACCTTACACCGCCAGCTGGTTTCTCGGAGTTTTCTCTCCTTCTTCAAGACCTTCTGTTGCCTCCACAGCTGCCCCTGGTCCTCTCCCCTCTCCCCGGTCCTCCCAGATGTGCTCCCCTTCCCCCACACTTCATGGGCCTCACATCTCTAAAATAGGGAAGGATTTAGTGAGAAGTCAGTCAAACAAGAGTGTGAAAGTGCTGAAGCTCCAGTCCAGGTAGCCGTGCTGCCCTCCTGGCATCCCCTTTGACTCTACTCTCTTGCCTGCCCACCACACCCTACATGGACGTCTGTGCCCTCCCAGTGCCCACCTCCCTCCTGCACTCTCCAATCACTATGAGTTATCAGCAAGATGGCTGTGCTCACACCTCAGCCCCTTCCAGATCCCCAGGGCCTACTGAGTAGTATTCCACACTGTGGGCTGGCACACAAAGCCTTCTGGGAACCCACCCTTCCAACCATCTTCTCCACCCATGAGAAAAGTCACTTGCTGGGTGGCACACCATGAAAACAGTATCCAAATAAGAAGATTAAAAAAGCATAACAGGTTCTTATCACAGAAATTCAGAGTCTTTAATACTTTAATGTGCACTCTGATTCTTCACATTTTCCACAGTTTATACATCTAGTACTTTTTCAAGTTCATGAAACAGTCGAGCCCACTCTGAGCTATTCTGTTTCCCAACTTGCCTACAGGATGGGCCAGTCTAGGCCTAAGAGCAGCTGCCACAACCAATGGCTGTGACCATCAAGGCCCACCATTGTGCCCCATCATCACCACTATAGGAAATCTCTGTGGGACTATAAAGTCCCAAATGGAGCCAGGAAGCTTTCCTCAGCACACAGATGAAAAGTAAATGGTGGTCAGCAGTGCCCTGTGAGGACTCACAGAGAGGCTTCAGCCTCGACCACCAAGGCTGCCAGCTTCCCCAGTTCTAGTTTGTTCTACCCACAGCCTTCCATTCTGTCCATCTTTGCATTACCCAGGGCTGATTTCTGAGGCTTGAACCAAAGAAACTTCACCGGCACATAGGCCTTTGGGTCCCTGAGCAAATCCAACCCTATCACCTGTCAGTCAAGGGACAGTTAGAGCCAGCCACCCCCAGGTGCAGTACCTGTCCCATCTGGGGTGGACCTCACAAAGGTGGGCAGCATTTTCACAGAAGCAGTAGGATGGGTGGTAGCTCCAAGCCCTTTCTCCATCTCCTTGCGGAACCGCTTGGAAATGTCCAGAAGGGTCTCATCAGAGAGACGCATGTGGTAGAGATACTGGTCAACCTAAAACAAAGAGACCAAATATAGAAACAAATGAGTTAAATTTATTATAATATAGTTCTATGTCATGGACTGTCACTCAACCTTTGAGAGGCAAAATCTGTAATGGACAGAAGATAATTATTGGACTATTAGCAGAAATCAATTTTCGAGCCTTGTTCTGGAGGAACACCAGCAACCCTTCTTGGTTCCCTCCTTGGAGGCTCCCA
>PVIR01007070.1:0-15547 GCA_004026965.1 Petromus typicus
AAAAAAAAAAAAAAGAAATCCATAACAAGTGCTGGCAGGGGTGTCAGGGAAAAGGAACCCTTCTCCACTGTGGTGAGGGTGAAGACAGGTACAACCACTGTGGAGAACAGTGTGGAGATTCTTAAAAAAATCTGTAACTATAGGTACCATTTGACCCAGCTATTTCCTTTCTTGGTATCTTCTGGAAAGGGTTAAAGGTGTCTCAGACCACAGTGATATATTATATACACAGGTATGTTGATAGCAGCTCTATTTATAATAGCTAAATCTTGGAAACAGCCAGATGCCCATCAATAGATGAATGGATAAAGAAAATGTGGTGTTTATATACGGTGGAGTACTACTCTGCCATAAAGAAGGGTGCGCTTGAGTTATTTTTTAGGTAAATGGGTGCATCTCGGGTCACATCTGATGGGGTTTTCTCTATCACACTATCAGCTTCCCTTTCCTGTCCTTGCCTTTGGGGGAGCGGACTCAGCCTTCCCATCCCTGTGCTGCTCTCCCCTCCCCAAATGCCCCTTGGTCCCCTCTTCTGCTCTGGCACCCTGGGGCCTGCAGTCTGGCCTCTGCTGCCTACCTGGCCCTGGTCCTGCCCACCACACCTCCCCTACAGGAGCCCCAGTTTTTATTGTCATGTTTGGCTACTGTTCCTCTGTCCCGCAACACCCAGATCACCGGCATAGGTTCCGTGGTTTTCCCCTCCCTTGGGCTTTGTGGCAAGGTGGGGTGGGGGCTTGCAGCATAGCCTCTGAGGTCTGCACCGTGTCTACCCCGGTCTTCAGCAGCCTTTTGGGGTGTTTGTGAGTTCTTTTCTCTGATTATGCGTCCCCACAATTGGGAGAGGGACATAGGCTTCTGGAGTGGCCCGTGTGGCTGGGACCATGAGTCCCTTTCGGGTGGGCAGGGAGGTCACGGCTAAGCTGCATGCAAACCCTGTCCAAGTCCTGTGCTGCTCTGACCCTTCCTGCACTAGTGGGTACCCAATAATTGCCCTCTGTGCGGAGGACTGGTTGAATGGGTGGGGTGGTGGGGACTGTCTGGCTGGTGTCCTTGCCTTCCTGTAAGAGGAAAGGTTATGTGTTCTCGGCAAAGGCTCCTCAAAAGCTCAGGGGTCTCTGCTGTGCTGAGGCCTTCCTCAGGGCACGGGCAGCTGCTGAGGTCTGTCCTGGTGCAGATTCGATTTGGGAAATATTCATATCCAGAATAAAGTATAATTTAGGCCAAAATGTTCTTGTTGATGCTGTGGCTGAATGATTTTGGTTATGTGTCAGTTGGCAAGTCTCAAACCATAGGGATGACCTGGCCATGCCCGTGCCCTCTCCAGAGGCCTCTGGAGCCTTTGCCATGGGGCCCTGAAAAGTCTGTCTGCACCATTGGTGACATGGGCATTGGCCTGTGAGACACAGGCTGGGCTTGGGGGTGGCTGTGGTAGGTGCACAGCAGACTGGTGGCTAGAGGTGATCAGACTGCAGACCTTGATTCCTCTTCTTCCCTTCTTGTCATCCCCAAAGCCAGGGAAGGGCTCATGCCCAGGGCTGGGGCCGTAAGTACCTTGCCCATCTGAGTTCTGGCCTGAGGGGCCCATGAGCCTGGGGCAAGTTTCTGGAACCATCTCAAGCCTCACTTTTGCCATCTGTATTAGTGGGAGTCACTGGGGCGGGAGCACCCAGCACGAGGGCTCAGAACCTCACCATGTGCTGTGCGTTGGCGTGTGGGAATCAAGGTCTGGGTTCGAGGCTTCCCTAGCCCCTTAACTGACCAAGGGTGAGTTTGCTCACCTGTACCTTGGAAAAGTTACACCTACCTGCCTGGTTACTCTGCAGTTTGTGGGATTGTTCATGTGGAAATGAATGCTTTGTTACCTGGCACCCAGGTGCTCTTGGCCCTGCCCTCCCAGGGCCATAGCCCCTGGCCACCCTCGGGTACTGGGTACTGATGCATGGTGCTGCCTGAAACTCTGCTGCTCCTGGTGATGGGGTGCTGAGCAGAGTGGAAGGCTAGGGTACAGCACGCAGCCTGCGCTGGGGAGATGTGATTTGCACTTAAATCCTAAGTCCGCAAGTTTGGAAGGGAGCAGTGGAGGCAGCCATGGGAGGTGCATGCGTGCCTACGTCCCTCCACTCTGGGTGGCTGAGGCAGAAAGAACACAGATTGGAACCCAACCTGGGCAATTCAGTGACTTGGTGAGACCCTGTCTCAAAATAAAAATTTTAAAAAGGGCTGGGAACGTAGTTAATTGTGAAGGCCACGGGGTCAGTCCCCAGGGAAGAGAGAAAAAGAGAAGTGGGAGGATCAGCTACAATTTGTAGAAGCCACCCAGAGGGGGATGCGGTGAGACGTTAGAGCTCCACTCTGGAATGTAACATGTGATGGGTGGGGTAGAAAAGCCGGGGTGGTTTATAGGAAGTGGGGCACTCTAGATTCCAGGCTAGAGCAGAGCTGGAGGCTGAGTGCTGCCCCGACCCCAACCCCCATGGCTACCCTGAGCCCAGGTGGCCATGGTCTCCCCAGAGAGGGCTTCGCTGCCCTCTCCTCCCTCCTGGGCTTGCCTGCTGCATGAGAACTCTTGTCATTTTGTGGGGCTGGCCAGGTGGCCTTCATCTGCAACTGTGTCTTTCTCAGCCTTCACAGCCACGGGGACACCCGGCGCATGTTCCCACAGGACAGGCTGGACCCAAAGATTCTGGACCGGGCTTCCCTTTGAGTAAAGGCGTCCTCTGACTGATGGACTGCGCTGACCTGGGGTCAGCCACCCAGCCTCGCACGCTGAGACTTGGGGGAGCTGCAGACCCTCCACTGCCCGCCTCTGTGAAGTGGGCTCGGACATCTGCCTCATGTCACGGGGCTGCCAAGAGGCACTGGGACGTGGTTCCGAAGCGTCGACTTCTCATGCTCTCAATAAATGTTTCTTGTCTTAACCAAAGCGGTGATGATGTGCTACTAATCTGAGGAGGGGAGCTGGGTGTTCTACCTGGTGCGGGATTCCTTTTGCAGTGTGATAGGGGACGGTGGGAGCCAGCTCAGGGCGCAGGAGGCTACCAGTGCCCAACCAAATGGGCACTGGAGGGTGTCCAGACAAACTGCTGTTGCTTGGTGCCCTCTC
This sequence comes from Petromus typicus, assembly GCA_004026965.1. Classification (NCBI taxonomy): domain Eukaryota; kingdom Metazoa; phylum Chordata; class Mammalia; order Rodentia; family Petromuridae; genus Petromus; species Petromus typicus. The sequence continues at coordinate 3,104 of PVIR01007070.1, forward strand.
TTGTGCTCCAGAAAGGAATACAGGGCAGGAAGTAGAGGGAGCCTGGCTTTGGAGAAGGGCCCATTGCCCTGGCACTGGAGCCCAGATAGGGCGTGTCCAGGGCTGTGAGTCTTCCTCCTCCTCCTCCTCTCCCTCCTCTTCCCATGTTCCCCAGGGCTGTGTTAGGGACTGGCCAAGGGGCCAACATGGCTGAGGTGAACCAGCCTGGTCAGGAGCCTGGGCCAATGCTCATTTTTGAGTAGATCTCTGCGTGAATCGCACAAATAACGCCTAAGCCTCCCCTGCCAGGCTGGTGGAGGTGCTGGCATGCCTGGGGCAGTGAGCCTTGCACCCCTCTGGGGTGTAGCAGGATGCCCCAGGGACAGTCCTGCTACAGGAAGAATGTGGCAGCCCCAGTGGAGACCAAGAAGGTTGTTGTATTCCGAAGACAGAGAAGGAGCTGACTACTACTTCCTTCATGACTACCATGACAGCGATCACCATGACTGTCGTCATGACAACAGTCACCCTGGCCACTGGAACCAAGACTGCTACCTTGACCATTGCTACCACAGTTGTCACTATGGTCATCACCATGACAGCGGTTGTATGGTCACTGCAAACAAGGCTGCCACCTTGCCCCCTACATAGCAACTGCTGCCACCTGCCCCTTTTTCCTCTCTCTCCTTTCCCTCGCTTCTCTTCCTTATTCCTGTTCTTATTCTTTCTTCCTCCTCCTCCCTGTTCTTTTCTCTTTCTTCCTCCTCTCGCTTTTATTCTCCTTCTCCTTCCTCTCTTCTCTAGCTTTTTTTTTTCCTTTCCTTTCTCTCTTCCTCCTTCCCTTCCCCATCACCCCTCCCCATTTCTTCTTACAGAGAGTAACTTTGCGATCTGCAGGCAAGTCTAACTGTGAGTGCAAAGGACTGAGCGTGGTCCCTTTGTTAAGAAAAAGCCACCTTGAAGATTGTGGTTGTGACCCTGCCATTGTGCCCTAAAGTTAGCCCTACATAGAGACTGAAATGAACGGTGTAGAGCAATCATCCAGCTGGAAGAAGAGCAGAAGACGGTCGCTAGTGATGCCCGATCTAGATGAGTCCATGACCAGCTGAGTCCAGGAAGGTCCTTCATGTGGTGAGAGAGGCTCTGGTGAAGCTTGGCCCTCCAGATTGAGCCCCTTTGATACTCCAGAACTGAGACTCCAGCTCCAGCCTCTAATAAGGGTCATACCTCTTTGATATTCCAGGGAAGAATCTCCAGCTTCAGCTTCTGATGAGTTCAAGGTATCCAAATGGGGAACCAGCTCCACATCTGATCAAGCTTAGATATCCTGAAAGAGGAGCCCACTTTCAGTCTCAGAGGCAAGACTCCAGCTCCCACCATTGATAGACCATGGACATTCAGAATGAGTCCTCTTGCTGCTATAGAGCCAACACCCTGACTTTAATCTTTGATGAAGCTAAAGAAGGAAGTACCTCTGATATCCGAGAGTGAGGGCATCTGCTCCAGCTTCCAGTTGAGTGCAGATGTCCAAAACCAGGAAGTTCTTCAGTATGCTAAAGAAGGGACTAAAGACCCAGGTGTTGATGAAGCTCAGATGTCTAGAAGGATTTCCTTCATGTTGTAGAGCTGAAACCCATCTCCAGCCTCCAGGGAAGTTCAAGCACTTACAAAGAGGGTTCTCCTTGATATTCTAAGCTAAGATTCTTGGCAAAACTCAAGCATCCAGAGTGGTAGACCAGCCTACTATCCAAGAGCCAGCTGCATTCCCTGCTTCAGTGAAGCTCAGATGTTCAGAAAAAGGACCTCTTTGATGATCTAGAGGAAGAACTCTTGCTCTAGCTTCTAGTGAAGTTCAGCTATCAGGAAGTGGGACCTCCTTGATGTTCCCGAGTCAGGGTTCCAATTACAGACTTTGAAGCTGGTATATTCAGAGAGATGGACATCTTTGATGTTTGAAAGCTGGATTCCAGCTCCAGTGCCTGAGACTCAGATACCCAGAAAGAGTATAACTTGTTCTAGGCCCAGGAATGCATGTCCAGCCTCCAGTGAAACTCAGATGTGTAGAAAGGTGGACACCTTCATAATTCAGGGCCAGGACTCTAACTCTAGCCTTTGAAATGCAGATATCTAGAACGAAAAAACTGATGTTCTAAAGCTAGGATTCTAGCTCCAGCTTCCAAGACTGAAATGGTCAGAAAGAAGGAACTCTTTGATGCTGCATATCCAGCTTCCAGTGATACTCTGATGTCTAGAAAGATGGACCTGCTTAATTTTCTAGAGTCAAGACTAGCTCCCAAGTCAGTGAAGCCCAGATGTCCAGAAAGAGGAGTTGATGTCCTAGAGCTGGCCTCTGGGATTAAAATGTCCAGAAAGAGGGCAACTCCTTGATGTTTTAGGGCCCGGCTTGCATCTCCAGCTCCCAGTGAAACCAGGACTGCATCTTGAGCTTCCAGTGAAGCTTCCAGGAAGTCCATCTTTTTGGACCCTCTTGGTGTTCTAGAGTTGAGACTCCAGCTCCAGCTTATGGTGAAACTTAGATGTTCAAAAGTGGGTATCTTCTTGATATTTCAGAGGTTGGACTCTAGCTCCAGTTCTGGTGAAGCTCAGATGTCTAGAAAGAGAGACATCCTTGATTTTGTAGAGCTTTAATATTTGATGACATTTAGGTATCAGAGCTGCTTGACACTGTAGAGCTGGGACTCCAGCTCTAGCTTCTGAAAACCAGATATGTAGAAAGAAGGAATTCTTGGTGTTGGAGAGCCCAGGCTGCATCTCTAGCCTTCAGTGAAGCTCAGATGTCCAGGAGAAACTTCCTTGAAGTTCTAGAGCGGTGAGTTTAGCTCTAGCCTCGTATGCAGCTCAGATGTCCAGAAAGGAGGGATTTCTTCCATGTCCCAAGCTGAGACTCCATCTCTAATCTCTGAGCATGCTCATCTGGACACGGGAGCCATTTTGATGTTTTAGAACTGAGACTCCTATCTCCAGTTTCTGACAAGCTCAGACATCCAGAACTGGCAAGAAAACATGAAGACAGGCTTCTTGGGAAAGGTTGGGTGTGGCTAAAGTGTGACTTGAGATGGGTTGGCACAGGAACATTGTGCTCTTCATCATGACCTGTGGCATTCATTCCTAGCAAGACTCACGTGGAAGATGGGTTCCAGTTGCAGAAGTGATGTGGAAAAGAGATACCTGACAGGAGGAAGAAGGGCATTAAGAAGAATGTGGCTTCAGAAATCAGAGATTGTACATCTGTAGTCTCAGCTGTGTTTGCCTGACCGTGTAATGCCACAGGAAAGCATCTTTTTGTGCGTTTTAGTTGTGCTGAACTCGGCAGTGGCCACACACCAGCCTTGACCCATGGGGATGCCAGGTTGGCTGGACCCTGGCATGTAACTCAAGATGGTTTGTGCAGCTTTACTCCTGTCTCTGGAAGGTCTGAAATGCCTATTTACCAGCCTGGCATCAGGCTGTGACCTTTGGACTGGTCAGATGTGGTTGTCACCTTCCAGCAATGGAAGTTCATCTGGCCTGGAGTTCGACAGAGCAAGGCCATCAGTGGGCATGGAAGGCTGCAACAGCAGCAAAGGAGACCCTCTAACACATGTAGATCTGGAGCTGCATTTAGGGCTGGAGTCTTGCCCTGCACATCTAGATGGCATCTCATGGCTTCCAAGGTGGTTGGTTGATTCCAGATTGTCCACTGAGTTGAGAGATGACAAAGAATTAAGGCCAAGAGTCCTGACTTGCAAAATAAGTGCTGACTTGCTCAGAGACAGTAAGAACCTCATGGGTCAGTCCAAAGTGATGAGAACATAAATATTGTGTGGAGAAAGTCCTGAATGCTGTTCTGGATGTGTGAACTCTAAAGCTCTAGGCCAGGGTCTCCTGAGAATTTGATTTATTTTTCTGGTCACAGAGAGTGAGCGCATGGCCCTGTGCATGCTGGGCAAGTGCTCCACCGCCAAGTTACATCCCAGCCCTGAGAATCTGATGTCAATGACACTGCTCATACACGGTTCCAATAACGCATCCCAGAAAATGGCTGACTGTATTCAGCTGGAGTCTGGAGAGACAGAAGCAGTAGAAGGCCTTCCTGAAAAGCATGCCCTAATGATGCCAACAGCATGTTGGTGATTTTCCTAGAAAATCTCAGGGATCTGGAACAACACAGAACTTTTTATGAGGAACGAACTCGAGACCTGGAATGGAATGAAGGAGAAATGTCGTCTTCAAGGACTGTGTCACCCCACCCGTCGCCTGTGGCCAAGTTATTTTAGGCGCTTTCCAAGATTCAGCAATTATTAGAACCACTCGTTGCTGATTTCCTAGAAGTCCCCACAACAGAGTCTGAAGCCAAATGCAGACGGGAAGAGCCCAGCTTGTGAGGTTTGTGAAGAAAATGCAGAATCTGGCTTAGAAGTAGAATTTAGTCCTGTTAATAAGGACAGGATGAACTGAGGTCCCAGGGAGGTCAGAGAGTAGGCCCCTACCCATCTCATCTGGGGGTCAGTGTCAGCCCCACCCCCACCCCCGCACCAGCTCAGTATCTCCCTCCAGAGCCTCGGTTTCCCCACCACCCGCTGCGTCCTCCAGCTGGCTGGAGCAGTGCTCTCTCACAGGTGTGGGACCACCCAAACCCTGGAGCCATAGGACTTGGGGCCAAGGGGTGGGCTCCAGGTGACCACCCCTAAGGCCCAGTGAGCTTCATGAGTGGCAGCCACTAAGCAAAAGGGACTCAAGGCGGGGAGGCAGGTAATGACAGGAAAACACTGCTTTCTCCCTGGCAGAGGGCTGCGCAGAGCCTGCGGTCTCCTTGACACTGCCCACTGAGCTCATGGAGGAATCGGAGTGGAGATGCTGTGGACTGCAATTTTCCTCCAATGACTGTAATTTTTCCCTGTTATCCTCGCCTGTGCTGCCTATTGAGAGCTGGAGTTAGAACGAGTCAGGGGCAGGCAAGTGCATAAGAACTTTCACTCCACCTCCTCCTTTAACCAGGACCTGTGCCTGCAGCCCCAGGAGCTAACTGCCTCCACACACCTGGAAGGCACAGTAGACTCTACACCTTCCCACACAGCATTTCCTTCGACTGCACTGGAAACCCAGCCAAGGCCTCCACAGGTGCCCATCTGATGGCAGCAGGTGCCCTTGCAAAGGCTGAACCCACAAGTGGCCAAGAGGGTGGAGGTGGGTTGGGAGGATGAGGTGGGCCGCCGTGGGGTGGGCCAGCAGCCAGCTGCCCCAGACTGGGTCCTGTACTAGTCAGGTGTCCATCAGGAAGAGGGAGAGAGGACCCCGGAGACACTGATTGGCCTCTTCTGATCCTAGTGGCTTCCCAGATGGTCACCAGATGCCTCTTGCAGCCAGGGACCTCTGGAAAGGACCCTGGGACTATGGATCAGCCTGAGCAAAGGGAGGCTTCTTGTTGTCAGCTTAGCTCAGCTCAGCAGGCTTTTATTGAGCACCTACTGTGTGCTGGCATGCTGCAGCGACACCACCATAGGGTAGCTGGTCCAGTAGGTGGGTCCACTGGGTGGGGTACACCAGGGCCCGTGCTCTTCGAACAGAAGAGGACCTCTGGGAGGGGGTGGGTAATGGCTGGGTGTTCTGGAACATTACCTATATACCTGCACTTTACAAAGCACTTTATTGTCTGCTTGATGTTGTGGATGGTGGAAGGCTCGAATGCGTGTTCGCGTGTGGGAGCTGAATGCCAGTTAGTGCCCAGGTCCAAGGGCAGATCATGACTCTTAAGAGGGCAAAGGCCAAATGGGGCTCTTAGGTGTCCAAGGGGACAGTAGGATCCTATCCTAATGAACCTGCAGGGAGAAGACCCCCCTCGTGTCCCCAGACCTGGGTCTCTGAGGCTTGGGATTTACTAGCCATGCTGGGATTTGCCTGTACAGATCCGTGCCCACGTCACTACCAAGTCCTTCTTCTGGAGGCTTCTGCCATGAACCCTGGTGGAGATGAACCCCTCCCCCAGGCCACAGCCCCCTGCACTAGCCAAGTAGATGGGCCAGTCTATAGTGCCCTGAGGCATGTGTGGCCACGCCTGCGCAGTGGGGGCAGCTATGTGTCTGTATGGTGTGCTTGGGTGTGTGTGCTGCTGTGAGTGTATGTGTGTGCATGCGTGTGCATGCGTGCGTATGTGTGCGTGCGTGCATGTGAATGTGTGTGTGTGCATGTGTGTGTGTGTGAGGACAATAGATGGCAAAGAGCATGGAGTGAGAAGAGACCCCAGATGCCTGGAGTGTGGTTCTCATGCCCACTTCTCCTCAGACCCACTTCCCAGAGTCCCCTGTGCCATGTGCCCCTGGGGCTTTGCTCAGTGCCACCAGACATGGAGTAGGGTGGTCCTGCCCCTGGCCCCTCTCCTTTCCCTGCCTCCCTGTGCTTGGCAGGACAACAGAGTTCCCCTGCCCCCCACCTCTTCCCGTCTTGCTGGATGTTTGGCTGGCCCCTCATCCCTTGGCTCCGCCTCATGTCCTGGAAGCACCCAGGACAAGTGTGTGTGGAGCCCTGTGCCTCTGCTGCCCTGTGGGGCTGGCCTGGGCACCTGGGACCTGATGGCACCTGCTGGAGCTCGGCTGCAGTGACAAACCTTCAACAGAGGATCAAACTGACAACACCAGGATGCACTCTCAGGGAGACGCTGCCCCCCACCTGGCCTCAGGTTAGTTCCTGCGTCTGAACAGTGTGTTTTACCATTGAATGTTAGTGTGTGAGCTGTGTAGGTTCCGTGTGTAGTGGGGGCAGGGTTACACACCAGCTGTAAATATAGTAGGTTCTGACTCACTGCGATGCTTTCAGGTTGTTGTGGAAGTTATATTGCCAATTTTAAAAATCAAAATGGAGCCAGGCATGGTGGCGCACACCTGTACCCCCAGCACTTTGGGAAGCTGAGGCAGGAGGATCACAAGTTTGATCCCTGGTGGGCAATGATGACTTAGAGTGACCTTGTCTCAAAACAAAACATCCCACACACTAAATAGAAAAGATCTGGAAGTGTATCTCAGTGTCAATGTCCTAGGTTCAATTTCCAGGACTGATAAAGAAATAATTTAAAAGGCAATAGGCAGGGGAAGGGGAGAAATGTGGTTGGGTCTGAGATTGCATCTTGGGGTCTGTAGGCATGTTTAGTACGCTGCTGCTCTCCCTGGCAGGCCTGATGCCCTAGGGTGTGAGCAAGGGGGTGGAGGTGTGGCCACCTTGACCTGAGGCTCCAAGCCCAGCCACCAGCCTGGTCCCTGGGGGTCCATCTCATGCACGCTGTCACCGTGGACTTCACCGTCATGGCTCCTGTCACCTCCATCCGGCCTCATCTGTGGCCATTCAGGCCTCCATCACCCACCTCACCATCACCCTTGCTTCAGCTCCTTCTGGCCTCCGGGCCTTGTACATAGTAGGCTTTCATTCACTCGTTCTCACATACGGTGAGGGTCTACTGTGTGCCAGGCCCTGTCCAGACTTCGTGTAGATGGACGTTGCCCTTGGGAGACGCACGCCAGCTGGTGGACGGCAGACGGGCCTGTGCCGGGCTGCTGGGGACGATGTGGGTGGGAGGGCGCTCTCGGAGGCTGCGAGGGGAACCTCCTTTGGTCTCTCTCCCCACAGGCCAGTGTCTTGCAGAGGCACCCGGAGTTGAGGTCCTCAGCAGTCGGCCCTGCCCTACTGCTTCTGGCCCTCAACTACGGGTCCCTGTGGAAATCGGCCTCAGAGCTGGATCTCCTCGCACACCGCACCCCAGTTCCTCAGGCGCCCTCTTTGGGCCCTGGGGTTGTAACCGTGCATGTACCCTGGGCCATAATGTCACAGTGGCTTTGATGGGGGTTGTGTTGTTTGTTCAAATGAAGGTCTTGCCACAGATTGACTGTTAGACCACCCATTGTGGAAGTTCCTGGGTCTGATCCTCTAGGTGGGGATCTTGTGGATGGTCTGTGAAGGGTGGGCTGAGGTGTACTTTCAAGGCTGTCATGTGCCCAGTTCTGGTGCCCAGATGGCCTTCAGGTGAGTTGGGGCTGCTGATGGGGGCATGGTGGTGGGCACAACACAGGAGATGTGAGGGTTGTGTGCTAATTTGTTTGCTTTTGTCCTGAGGCAGAATGTGGTGGCAACCGGGGAGGCCCATGGGTCTGTGAGGCTCAGGAAACCCTGGGTCTCTCTGTAGCCCAGGATACTGTTGCTCCTGAAGTGGGGGAGCTGTGAGCGACCCTCTTGAAGGTGTTGTCACACAGAGCCAATTCCTGAAGTGTCACATGACCCCTTTGTATCCGTGGGTCATGCCAGATGTACTTTGCACATGTGTGTCATATGGAGGCCTCCTGTGTGTCTCACTGTCGTCTCCCTGTCATGGGCCATATGTAGCCTCCCTCTGGCAGTGCGGCCCACCATATATCCCACGTGTCGTGTGTCCTGCTGAGGCCCCCTTGTTCCCACTGCTGTGTCACATGGAATCTTCTACCATGTGACGCACTGAACCTGCTGCCAGTGTCACACTAGGCCCTTCCCTCACTCGTGTGTCACATTGGTCCATCGTGTGTCATACCAAGCACTCTGACACTCATGTGTCACATGATGTCAGCCCTCACCATGTGCCATACCGAGCTCCCCTCCTCACCTGTGTCACATGGAGAACCCTTCTATCCATGTATCCTGTCACCTGGGGCCCCTCCTCCCACTAAGTCACACCAAGTCCCTCCCCTGATGTCAGCCCAGCCCCTCCCAAACCCCTCCAAGGGTCGTACTGGGTCCCTTTTCCTCCCTGGTGTCCACAGAATCTATCTCTATTGTTTTGTCACACGCTCCTCATCCTGGATGACACTCTCCCTCACATGTCTCACTCCAGGGCCACCTCTCACCTGCATGTTATAGCAAAGCTCGCGTGTCCCCTGAGCCCCCCACACACAGGCCCTCCTGCGTTCTTCCCTGTGTGATACATGGACCCCTCCTCCCACTCAGGAGCCTGTCCCCACCCAGCTGTCCTATGGCTCCTCAACTTCACTCTCGTCATGTTGAGCTGTTCTCCATGCATCTGTCACCTTCAGACTCTCCTTTACGAAAGTGTCATGCCAGGCCCCCTTTGACCTCTTCCTACTCCTGGGCCACGTGTCCCATCCAGGGCCTCCTTCATTCCTGTGTCCCTTCATCCTGTGACACAGTCACCTACTCTCATGTGCAGCCACTCCCCTCAGAGTCCTGGGAGCTCCTCGTGCAGCCATGGGACACCTGCTCTGTCTTACCCCCTTTCTCATCCACGTGCCACCCCAAGCCTCACACTTCCTATTGTCACCAAGCCTTTCCCTGCACAGCAGGCTCCTCCCCATCCCTGTAATCCAGGACCCTCTGTAGTCATGGGACACGGAAGCTCATGTCCACTCAGCTGTGATGCCTGTGGACAGAGGGTGTCTCCTGTGTTTCAGGCAGCCCACACCTACCGTATGACTACTACACAATGTCTCCTCAACTGTCTGCCACATAGAGCCCCTCCTCTTAGCTGAGTGAGAGTGACCCTCACCCTCAGGTTATAGAGCTCCATTCTCACCTTATTTGTGTCACTCGGAGCCCCCCCCACCCGTGTGTCTGAGACCCTCCCCTCATCTGTGTGTCACACAGACACATTCTTAGCATCCATGTGTCAAATAGAGCACCTCCTCTCACCTGTGAGCCACATAGAGTCCCTCTCTCACTCTTGTGCTACACAGAACCACTTCTCACTTCACATGTCACATGGAGCTGCTCCCCTCATGCGTGTGTCACAGCTCTTCCTTCACCCTTGTGTTACATAGAACCTCTATTTTCACTTCATGTGTGCCGTATGGAGACCTTCCCTCAACCTTGTGTTACATACAACACATTCTCACTTCATCTGGGTCACACAGAGTCCTTTCCCTTCCCCAGGTGTCACATAGAGCCCTTCCCCTCACCTCTGTGTCACACAGGGTTCCTCTCCTTACCTGTGTGTCCCATGGAGCCCGCCCTCACCCTTGTGTTACGTAGAACCGATGTTCTCATTTCATTTATGTCACACTGGGCCCTTATTTGCAGCTGTGTGTCGCCGAGAGCCCTTATCACACGTGTGTCACATAAAGCCTGTACCCTCACCTGTGTGTCACATTGGCCTCCTCCCCTCACCTATGTGTCATACTGGGCCCTCTTCTCATCTGTCAGTCACAAAGAGGCCCTCCTAAACCTGTGTGTTACATAGAGCCTGTCCCCTGACGTGTGTCACGTAAAGCCCCTCTTATCATCCTGTGTCGCATAGAGCATCACCCCTCGCCTGTGTATCACATTGGTTCCTGCCCTCAGCTTTGAGTCACATAGAGCCCTTTCCTCACCTTTGTGTTAAATAGAGTCCGTATTCTCACTTCATGTGTGTAACATGGAGCACCTTCCCTCCCCTGTGTGTCATGCAGAGCCCCTCCCCTCCCCTACATGCCACATAGAGCCCTTTCCTCACCCTGTGTTACATAGACCCCCTATTCACACTCACATGTGTCACATAGAGCCTCTCTCCTTTCTTGTGTATCACAGATACTCTTTTAGCATCCATGTGTCACATTGGCCCCCTTCCCTAAACTGTGTGTCACATAAAGCCCTTCACCTCACCTGTGTGGAACATAGAGCCCTCCCCTCAATCTTCTGTCACTTAGAGCTCCTCCCCCCGCTTTTCTGTCACCTAGAGCCCTCCCCTCACTCTGGTGTCACCTAGAGTCCTCCTCTCACTCTTGTGTCACATAGGGCCCTCAGCTCACTCTTGTGTCACATGGAGCCCCTCTCCTCACTCTTGTGTCACATGGAGCCCCTCCCCTCACTCTTGGGTCAAATAGAGCTCTCCTCCTATTCTTGTGTCAAAAGGAGCCCTCACTTAATCTTGTGTCACTTAGAGCTACACTCCTCACTCTTGTGTCACATGGAGCCCTTCCCTCACTCTTGTGTCACTAGAGCCCTCAGCTCACTCTTGTGTCACATAGAGCCCTCAGCTCACTCTTGTGTCAGAGCCCTCCCTTCACTCTGTGTCACATAGAGCCCCTCTGCTCACCCTTATGTCACATATAGCCCCTCCCCTCACTCTTGTGTCACATAGAGCCCTCCCCACACTCTTGTGTCACATAGAGCCTTCAGCTCACTCTTGTGTCACATAGAGCCCTCCCCTCACTCTTGTGTCAAACAGAGCCCTCCGCTTACCCTTGTGTCACATAGAGCTCCTCCCCTCACACTTGTGTCACATGAGGCCCTCCCCTCATGCTTGTATCACCTAAAGCCCCTCCCTTCCCTTTTGTGTCACACAGAGCTCCACCCCTCATTCTTGTGTCATATAGAGTCCTTCCACTCACTATTGTGTCACATAGAGCCCTCCGCTTATTCCTGTGTCACATTGACTCCTGCCCTCACGCTTGTGTCACATAGAGCCCTCAGCTCACTCTTGTGTCACCTAGAGCCCTCCCCTCACTCTAGTGTCACATGGAGCCCTCTCCACACTCTTTTTTTTTTTTTTTTAGGTTTTTGGAGACAGGGTCTCGCTTTGTGGTTCAGGCTGGCCCTGAGCTCAGCCTCAAACTCACATCACAATTCTCCTGCCTCTGCCTCCCGAGTGCTGGGATTACAGGTGTGAGCCACCACGCCCGGCACTGTGGTATGTGGTACTGGTTGCTGCTGGGTGTGGGTCTCCACACCCAGTATTGTTATGTGGTTACCGGGGAATCGAACCCGGGTCCTTGCGCTTGCGAGACAGGCGCCGGAACCACTGAGCTAACTCCCCGGCCCCTCTCTCCACACTCTTGTGTCTCATAGAGCCCCACTCCTCACTCTTGTGTATAATCGTGCCTTCCCCTCACCTCTGTCATTTAGAGCCCTCTCATAACTCTTGTGTCACATAGAACCCTCCTCTCACCCTGTGTCATATACAGCCCTCCCCTAACTGGTGTCACATAGAGCCCCTCCCCTCACTCTAGTGTCACATGGAGTCCTCCCCTCACTTTTGTGTCTCCCAGAACCCTCAACTCAATTTGTGTCACATAGAGCCCTTCCCCTCACTCTTGTGTATCATAGACCCCTCCTCTCTCCTTCTGTCACATACAGCCCTCCCCTCACTCTTATGTGACATAGAGCCCTCTGGTCACTCTTGTGTCACATAGAGCCCCGCCCCTCACACTTGTGTCACATAGAACCCTCCCCTCAGTCTTTTGTCACATAGAGCCCTCCCTCTCATTCTTGTGTCATATAGAGGCCCTACCTTCACTCTTGTGTCATATACAGCCCTCTCCTCACTCTTGTGTCACTTAGAGCTCCTTCCTCACTGTTGTGTCTCATAGACCCCTCCCTCACCTTTTGCCACATAGAGCCCCTCCCTTCACTCTTGTGTCATGAGCCCTCCCCTTATGATTGTTTCATATGGAGCTTTCCACTTATCTTGTGTCACATAGAGTCATTCCTTTTACTCTTGTGTTACATAGAGCCCCTCCC
>PVIR01007070.1:15647-62863 GCA_004026965.1 Petromus typicus
CCCTCGTGTGTCACATAGAGCCCCTCCCCTCACTCTAGTGTCACATAGACCCCTCCCCTCACTCTTGTGTCACAGAGAGGTCCTCCCCTCACTCTTATGTCACATAGAGCCACTCCCCTCACTCTTGTGTCACATAGAGCCCTACCCTCACTCTTGTGTCTTTACAATTCCTCCCCTCATACTTGAGTCACATAGAGCCCCTCCCCTGACACTTCTGTCACATAGAGCCCTTCCCCTCACTTTTGTGTCACATAGAGCGTTTTCTCACACTTCTGTCACATAGAGTACCTAACCTTACTCTTATGTCACATAGATGCCTCCCCTCACACTTGTGTGACATAGCTCCCCTCCCCTCACTATTGTGTCACATAGAGCCCTCCCCTTACTCTTGAGTCATATGAAGCCTCTCCCCTCACACTTGTGTGACACAGAGTCCCTCCCCTAACACTTGTGTCACATAGAGCCCCTCCTCTCACTCTTGTTCACATTGAGCACTCCTATCACATTGTGTCATATAGAGCCCTCACTTCATGCTTGTGTCACACAGAACACTCCCCTCACTCTTGTGTCACATAGAGCCCTCCCTCACTCTTGTGCTACAAAGAGCCCTCCTCTACTCTTGTGCCACATAGAGCCCTCCCTTCACTCTTGTGCCACATAGAGCTACTCCCTCACTCTTCAGTCACTTAGAGCTCCTCTCTTCACTGTTGTGTCACATAGAGGCCCTCCCCTCACTCTTGTGTCACATATAGCACTACCCTTACTATTGTGTCACAAAGAGCCCCACCACTCATTCTTGTGTCTCATAGGGTTCTCTTCTCACTTTTGTGTCACATAGAGCCCCCCACTCTTATGTCACATAGAGCTCTCCCTTGACTCTAGTGTCACATGGAGCCTGCCTCGTACTCTTGTGTATCATAGAGCCCGCACCTCACTCTTGTGCCACATAGAGCCCCTCAATCACTCTTGTGTCACTAAGATCCCCTTCCTTCACTCTTGTGTCACTAAGAGCCCCTTCCCTCACTCTTGTGTCACATAGAGCCCCTCCACTCACACTTGTGTCACATAGAGCCCCTCTCCTCACTCTTATGTGACTTGGAGCTCCTCCCCTCACTCTTGTGTTACATAGAGCTCCTTCTCTCTATCTTGTGTCACACAGAGCTCCTCCCTCACTCTTGTGTCACATAGAGTCCCTCCCCTCACTTTCCTGTCATATACAGGCCTCCACTCACTCTAGTGTCACATAGAGTTCTCCCTTCACTCTTGAGTCTCATAGAGACCTTCCTCACCTTCTGTCATTTAGAGCCCTCCCTTCACTCTTGTGTCACATAGAGCCCTCCCCTCACTCTAGTGTCACATGGATCCCTCCCCTCACATTTGTATCTCACAGAGCCCTCAGCTAAATCTTGTGTCACATACAACCCCTGCCCTCACACATCACTGTGGTGTCACATAGAGCCCTCCCCTTATTCTTGTGTTGTATAGAGCCCTCCCCTCATGCTTGTGTCACATGAGGCCTCCCCTCACTCTTGTGTCACATAGAGCCCTCTCTTTACTCTTGTGTCATATAAACTACTCCCCTCACTCTTGTGTCACATAGAACCCTCAGCTCATCCTTGTGTCACATAGAGCCCCTCCCCTCCATCTTATATCACACAGAGCCCTCCCTTCACTCTTGTCACCTAGAGCTCCTCTCCTCACTTTTGTGTCATTTAAAGCCCTCCCCTCACTCTTGTGCTACAAAGAGCCCTTCCCCTCACTCTTGTGTCTCCTAGAGCTTTCCTCTCACTTTTGTGGCAAATACAGCCCCTCGCCCCACTCTTGTGTCACATAGAGCCCTCCCTTCACTCTTGTATCACATAGAGTGCTCCTTTCACTCTTGTGTCACATAGAGCCCCTCCCCTCACATTTGTGTCACATAGGGGCCCTCCTTTCATTGTAGTGTCACTTTGAGCTCCTATGCTCACTCTTGTGTTACACAGGGCCCTTCCCCTCACTCTTGTGTCACGTAGAACCCCTCCCTCTCTCTTGTGTCACATAGAGTCTCTCCCCTCATTCTCATCTCACTTAGAGCCCCTCCCCTCACTCTTGTGTCATATAGCACTCTCCCATCACTCTTGTGTCAAAGAGCCCCTCCCCCCACTCTTGAGTCTCATAGAGCCCCTCCCCTTACTCTTCTTTCCCATGGAGCCCTCGCCTCACGCTTGTGTCACGTAGAGCCCTCCTCTCAGGCTTGTGTCCCCTAGAACCCTCAGCTCACTCTTGTGTAACATAGAGCTCCTCTCCTTACTCTTGTATCACATAGAGTCCCTCCACTCACTCTGGTGTCACATAGATCCTCCCCTTATTCATGTGTCATAGAGTCCTCTCCTCATGATTGTGTCACATAGAGCCCTAAGCACACTCTTGTGTCTCCTAGAGCTTTCCTTTCACTTTTATGTCGAATAAAGCCCTACTCCCCACTCTTGTATCACATAGAGCCCTGCCCTCACTCTTGTGTCGCATAGAGTCCCTCCCCTCACACTTCGCTCAAATAGAGGCCCTTCCCTCACTCTAGTGTCACTTAGAGGTCCAACTCTAACTCTTGTGTTACATAGGGCCCTTCCCCTCACTCTTGTGTCATGTAGAGCCCCTCCCTCCTTCTTGTGTCACATAGAGCACTCAGCTCACTCTTGTGTCTCCTAGAGCCTTCCCTCACCCTTGTGTCACTTAGAGCTCCTACCCTCACTCTTGTGTTACATGGAGCCCTCACCTCACTCTTGTGTCACACAAGCCCTCCCCTCACTCTTGTGTCACATAGAGCACTCTGCTAACACTTGTGTCACATAGAGCCCTCACCTCAACTTTTGTGTCACATGAAGCCCTCACCCCCACTCTTGTGTCACATAGAAGCCCTCCCCTCACTGTTGTGTCACATGGAGCCCTCAGTTTACTGTTGGGTCACATAGAGCCCTCCCCTCACTGTTGTGTCACAGAGAGACCAGCTCTCACTTTTGAGTTACATAGATCCCCTCCTCTCAGTGGTGTGTCACGTAAGCCCTGTCCTCTTGTGTCACCTAGAACCTTCTCCTCACTCTTTTGTCACATAGAGCCCTCCCCTAGCTTTTGTGTCACTAGGAGCTCCTAACCTCACTCTTTGTCTCATAGAGCCCTCTCCTCATTCTTTGTCACACAGAACCCTCAGTTCAGTCTTGTGTCACATAGAGCCCCTCCCCTCACTCTTCTGTCTCATAGAGCCCGTGCCCTTACTCTTGTGTCCCGTGGAGCCCTCCCCTCACACTTGTGCCATGTAGAGCCCTCCTCTTGGGCCTGTGTCACTTAGAGCCCTCAGCTCACTCTTGTGTCACATAGAGCTCCTCCCCTCACCCTTGTGTCACATAGAGTCCTTCCACTCACTCTGGTGTCACATAGATCCCTCCCCTTATTCATGTGTCATAGAGCCCTCCCCTCATTATTGTGTCACATAGAGCCCTAAGCTCACTCTTGAGTCACTCATAGAGTCCCTCCACTCACTCTTGCATCACATAGAGACCTCCCCTTACTCTGGTGTCACACAGAGCCCTCCCCTTACTCTTGTGTCACATAAAGCCCCTCCCCTCACTCTTGTGTCACATAGAGCTCCTCCCTTGACACTTTTGTCAAATAGATCCCCTCTCCTGACTCTGTGTCACTTAGAGCTCCTACTCTCACTCATTTGTTACATAGAGCCCCTCCCCTTTCTCTTCTGTCACATAGAGTTCCTTCCTCACTCTTATGTCACATAAAGTCCCTCCCCTCACTCTTGTGTGACTTAGACCCCATCCTCTCACCTGTGTGTCACATAGAGCCCTATCCTCACTCTTGTATCACTAAGAGCCCCTCCCTTCACTCTTATGTGTCGTAGAGCCCGTCCCTATACTCTGTGTCCAATGGAGCCCTCTCCTTACGCTTGTGTCACGTAGAGCCCTCCTCTCGGGGTTGTGTCACCTAGAGTCCTCAGCTCACTCTTGTGTCACATAGAGCCCCTCACCTCACACTTTTGTCACATAGAGCCCTCTCCTCACTCTTGTGTCACATGGTGCCTTCCCCTCACTCTTGTGTAACACAGAACCCTCCCCTCTTGTTTCACTTAGTCCTTCCCCACACTCTTGTATCACATAAAAAAGCCCTCCCCTTACTCTTGTGTCACATGGAGCCCTCAGCTTCCTCTTGTGTCACATAGAGCCTTTCCCTCACTGTTGTGTCATAGAGAGACCACCTCTCCCTTTGAGTTACGTAGATCCCCTCCCCTCAGTGGTGTCATGTAAGCCCTCTCCTCACTCTTTTGTCACATAGAGCCCTCCCCTCACTCTTGTGTCACTTAGAGCTCCTAATCTCACTCATTGTCTCATTGAGGCCCCCTCATTCTTTGATACACAGAGCCCTCAACTCACTCTTGTGTCACATAGAGCCCTCCCCTCACACTTGTGTCACATAGAGCCCCTTCCCTCTCTCTTGTGTCTCAGAGAGCTTTCCTCTCACTCTTGTGTCACATAGAGCCCACCACTCACTCTTGTGTCACATAGAGCTCATCTCCTCACTCTTGTGTCACATGGAGCCCTCCTTTCACTCTTATGTCATATAGAGCCCTCTTCTCATTCTTGTGTCACATAGAGCCCCTTCCCTCACACTTTTGTCACATAGAGCTCCTCTCCTCACTCTTGTGTCACTTGGAGCTCCTACCCTCACTCCAGTAGTTACATAGAGTCCCTCCCTCACTCTTGTGTAACTTAGAGTCCCTCCTCTCACTCTTGTGTCACATAGCAGTGCTCCCCTCACTCTTGTGTCACATAGAACCCTCCCCTCACTGTTGTGTCATAGAAAGACCACCTCTCTCACTTTTGAGTTACATAGCTCTCCTCCTCTCAGTGGTGTGTCATGTAAGCCCTCCCCTCACTTTTGTGTCACATAGAGCCTTCTCCTCACTCTTTTGTCACATAGAGCCCTCCCCTCACTCTTATGTCACATAGTGCTCCTCCCTCACTCTTATGTCATTTAGAACCCCTCCCCTCACTCTTGTGTCACATAGATCCCTCCCTTCAATCTTATGTCACATAGAGCCCTCCCCTACTCTTGTGTCACATAGAGCCCTCCCCCGACTCCAGTGTCACATAGAGCTACTCTCCTCACTCTTTTGTCTGTTAGAGCTCCTACCCTCACTCTGTGTCACATGGAGCCCTCAGCTCACTCTTGTGTCACATGGAGCCCTCCCATCACTCTTGTGTAAAATAGATTCCCTCCCCTCACTCTGTATCACATAAGCCCTCCCCTCACTCCTGTGTCACAGAACCTTCCCTTCAGTCTTGTGTTACATAGAGCCCTTCCCTCACTCCTGTGTCACATTGAACCCCTCTTCTCACTTCATGTATGTTATAGAAAGACCCACCCCTCACTTTTATGTCACATAGAGCCCTTCTTATCATCCACATGTCTTATAGAGTGCCTCCTTCACCCTGTTATCAGAGACCCTACTCTCACCAGTGTGTCAACTGACCTTCCCTCTCCCATGGTTTGCATAGAACCTCTATTATCACTTCATGTGTGTAATATAATAACCCTCCTTTGAACTGTATGTCACACAAAGTCTCTCCTTCACCCTTGTGTTACATATATTCCCATTCTCACTTCAGGTGTGTTTCATGGATCCCCTCCCCTCCCCCGTGTGTCACATTGAGCCCCTCCCCTCACCCGTGTGTTACATAGAGCTCCTTTTCTCACTTCATGCGTGTAACATATAGCTCCTCTTCTTACCTGTGTGTCACAGGGCCCTTCCCTCACCTGTGTGTCACATTGGTACGTACCCTGAGAGTTGAGTCACATAGAGCCTCTCCCTCCCCCTTATGTTACTTAGAATTCCTGTTCTCACTTCACGTGTCACATAGAGTCCCTCTCCTCACCTGTGTGTCACACAGAGGCCTCTACTCACCTGTTATGCTGCTTTTCCCTCAGGTATTGTGTGAGGGTTCTCCCTACTGTCCTGACCTAACCCAGTGTCATGGAGCTCTTGGCCTACCTACTGTCACCTGAGTCCTCCACACTCATGTGGCACAGGAGCCTGCCCTTAATCTTGGGTCGCAAAGAGCCCTTCCTTCAAATATACTGGGCCAGGTTATCCCTTGGGTGTTGTGGACCACCTCCCCAACCCACTCCTGTGTCACGAGTGTCACAGACCTTTTCCTCCTGTGTCCCCAGAGGCCCTCCATTGTGCTGCACTGATCTCCTCCACTGCCACTAGTCCCTGTCCCTTTCATATGTCACTTTTGATCCTTCCTACACACCCCAGGGGTGCCCGAGCTCCCTCTGCACTCCTCCTCTCACCTGCCCCTCCTCCCCCATGTCATGTGGAGACTGTCCCCAATCCCAAATCCCAGTGAAGACCCTGTAGCACTCAGGCATCAGGCGACCCTGTGCTATGCACATGTGACACTGCATATCCTCTTGAATCACACCTGGCATTCATCCTCCTCTTCTTGGTTGTGCCCATGTATCACATGGAGTTTGTCATGCCACCACTGTGTCTCACTTCCTCCCCCCTTGCATGTTATTCTCTCTGTCCATGTCACCATGGAGCCTCCTCTGCATGTGTTGCATGGGGGTCCTGTTCCACTTCTGTGTCCCACAGACAGCCCTCTACACACAATGTGTCCCATCCATGTCACTCATGTGTCCTAGGGAGTGTCCCTCCATGCATGTGTCATACAGAACCCCCCTTACACTT
Organism: Petromus typicus; assembly: GCA_004026965.1. Classification (NCBI taxonomy): domain Eukaryota; kingdom Metazoa; phylum Chordata; class Mammalia; order Rodentia; family Petromuridae; genus Petromus; species Petromus typicus. The sequence continues at coordinate 22,384 of PVIR01007070.1, forward strand.
TGAATTCCACCATCCGTGTCACGCTAAGAGGGTTCCCTTCCGTGTGTTACAGAACATCCCCTCCACATGTGTGTCGCAGACTCCCCACCCTCACAGCTGGGCTCTTCATCCATGTTACTCCCAATGCCTCCTCCACACGTGTCACATGGAGTATCCCCTTCCCTTACATGTGGCCCTGAACTCCCCCCTTCTCAGGGGTCACACCAGCCTCTTCTCTCGTAATATCACCTGGAGCCTGTCCCTCCTCACACACATTTCCCTGGGCTCCTCCTTTTTCTTCCTCTCCCCCAAGAAGTTCTCCTGGCATCCGTGTTCCTGGCACATCATGCACCTCCTCACGCATGCTTAACCGAGTCTGGCCATGTGTCATAGTGTACCCTGTCCATTTGGCCCGTTGTCTGCGTGTGTCATGTAGTACCCTGTCACAGGAGCAAGGTATACACATCCTCTCGATGTATGCCATGTTATCTCTGCTAGGAGTCATGAAGCCCTCAGCACCTACAGGTGCTGGAGCCCCTCCCCCATGGGCTCACCCCAGCCCTTTCCTCCTGCCCTGTCAGCCCCTTTTGTTAGGGCCCTTGCTTTATCCTCGAAGGCTCAGGGAATTTTGTGTTGCCAGGTCTTCATTCCCGGATGCTTGTCAACCACCTCCCCAGTGCTGGTCCCGGTGGGTGTGACAGTGGCTGGCGTGACTGTGGCGGTGACATGGGGCGCTGGGGAGCACACGGTGGAGAAGGAGCAGAGTCTTTGAGGGACGACTTCATCAAGACAATCCCCTCCAGCATGATCTACCCCAAGGTGCCCAATGAGTGGGTTTTAGTTTGTTCCTGGAAGCCGCCACTGCAGCCTAGTGGGGATCGTGCTTGCCATTCTCAGACACCAGCCCGCCAGCAGCTGTCCCCCCTGCCTCTCGTCTGCTTTCCCTGGCCCTGTGCAGCCCCAGGTGCATCTGCTGTCTGGGAAATGTACTTTCTGCCAAGTCCCCTTAGAGGCTGGTGACCCCATTACAGGTGCTAAGGCATGGCCGGGAAGGTGACGGAAAGATGCCGTCCCAAGGCCCTAGGCCAGTTCCCCCATGCTCTCTCTCCTGTCACCCGCCCTTGTTCCACATCTCCTGGGGCTGCGTGGGGGCCCAGCTGGGCAAGGCCGGCCAGGGCGGGGGCGGGCAGTGCCTGGCGCCCGGGCTGGCTGTCCCCGTCTGCCGCTGCTCTAACCAGAAGCAGGCCTCCCGCCTGCCTCTGGGCGCTTGCACGGGGCTTCAGGGAGGAGGGTCGCGGCCCGTAGAGGTAGTTGGGGGGTGGGAACGGCTTCATACAGGAGTTGATTGCACAGTTACTCAGCTCCTATATGATGCCTTTCTTCATCCCCTTCAACCACAAGCAGCCCCCGGACCCTCCTCTGCACCCTCGGCTGCACGGGACGCGTCCTCCGGTCTCCCACTGTCTGCGCATGCTCCGGGCGGTCTCTGACTCCCGCCCTCTCTCACTACAGCTCCCTGAGGTCCTGGCGGGGTGGGCCTGGGGCAGGCCATCTCTGCAGTCCTCGGCGGGACCCTCCCTAGAGCTGGGCCCAGGGGCCCGAGAACCTTGTGGCCCAGAGAAGAACCACCAGAGGTGGAGGCCTACCTGCCTGGGGCTTCCCGGCGGGACGGGCTGTGCTGTGCCCACAGAGAGCACAGCATGTCTGGCTCGCAGGTTGGTGGGCAAGTACGAGAGAGATGGTCCCCTTGTTCCAGGACGGGGGACAGGCCTGCCTCTTGGCAGTGCCCCTGAGGAGGGTCTCCTTGAGGGGTCTCTGCCTCTACCCAGGACTTTTTCATGACCAGGAGGCTGAGGCCCCTCATAGGCGGCCGCTTACTCTCTCCTTCCAGAGACGCCCGACTCCCCTAACCCTGAGTTCCTGGCAGCTGTCAGCTGGTGTCCTGCTGTTACTCCTGCGCCCGTGCCCAGGTTAATACTGCCGGGCACCAGCGACAGGAGTGACGGCCGGTGCTGAGCCCTCTCTCCTGCCTCACCCACCCACGCAGGCCCTGCATGGCGGAGGGAACCCCGGCGTCATTCACTGCATAACCTGCCATGGCAGCCAGCCCAGGCACAGAGGGGCACTGGGTGGGGTGGCCTTGCCCACTGTGTGGAGCCATTAGGTTGGGTGAAAGGGAGCCTGAGCCCCTCCCTTCCCTCCCTGGCCCCTCCCTCTCCACCTTCCCCTTCCCTTCCCCCTCACTGTGTCCCTGGGGTGGGTGGAGTGTGGATGAGGCTGGATTGTCTGGGCTGAGGGCATGTGTGCCGTGTGTGGGGCATGCCCGGAGCATCCAGAGGCCAGCAGCACCCATGGGTAAGGGAGGGGTGAGAGTAGGATTGGGTGACGCCGTCCATGTCACCTCGATCCTTCTCACTCTGGGAGCAAACAAGAGTCCCTCAGTGGCACAGGAGGTCCTCCTGCTTCTGCTCTGGCCAGGGCTCCTGGCACAGGGCAACGCATCAGGGCCCATAATACACCCCACCTTCTGGACAGAGGAGCGGTCGTCCAAGTTGCGGGTGAGTCATTGCGCTGTAGCTTCAGAAATAATCCAGAGGGTGCCCAGCCTGGTGTGACCAGTCTTGTCCAGGGTGACTCAGCATTCTCCTTGGGCTGGGGCGCTGTCTGGGCTGGCCAGGTGCCAGCAGCTGGGGAGGGGCATCGGGGGTCCCGTGGTGGTGAAAGGTGTTGGCACTGTGTACGGGAGCTGGTGGGTTGGCAGGCTGCTGGTCAGGACCACAGGCTGCATCACTGTATCCAAATTTCTCTGGCAGCCTTGGCATCCTTTGATACTAACTTCTCTCCTCCTTCCCCTTCTCCTTTTTTTTTCAGGAGAAATGAGGTTTGTATTTCGTTTTTTAATATTTTTTTTTTCTCCCCACAAAGATAGGGACAGACTAACCTGGGTGTTTCTACTTTGTCAGTCAGCCTCTTGGTTTGGGGACAAAGCTCCCGAGTGCTGAGATGACAGGCGTGAGCCACCACGCCCGGCACTGTGGTATGTGGTACTGGTTGCTGCTGGGCGTGAGTCTCCACACCCAGTATGGTATGTGGTTACCAGGGATCGAACCTGGGTCCTTGCGCTTGCAAGCCAGGCGCTGGAACCACTGAACCAAATCCCCGGCCCCTCTAGACCATTTTCTTTCCAAGTTCTTTCTGGACAAGTGACATTAAAAAGCCCTGGTGGGCAGGGAGAGTGGGGACTGTACGTGTTGGCTGCTCCCAGACTTGCTCTTGATTATTTTGAATTCTTACAGCAGCCTCATGAGTCTGAGTGATAGGGAAATGGAGGCTGGGAGGGGTCACCCTATCACTGGTTACCCAGGTGCAGCTGTGGCCTTTGACAGTGTCCTGGTGTGGGAAGGAAGAGCTGTGAGGTCAGGTTCAGCCTCCGACCTTAAACCTGGAGACCCTGAACACGGTCTTCCGGTGCTGTGTCAGGGGTATAGTTATCAAGAGCCAAGTGGGGTAGGTGGCAGGCAGTCACCCCTGAGGATGTGAGGGGGCATCTTACTAGTGTGGCAAGGAGGGGCTCCCTGTGAGGCTGAGCCCCTAACCTTAAACTTGGAGTCCCTAACCATGGTCTCCTGGTGCTGTGTCTGGGGTAGAGTGATCAGAAGCCAGAAGGGGTGGGGGTGGCAGCCAGTGACCCTTGAGGATGCCAGAAGGCATCTCACTAGTGTGGCAAGGATGCGCTCTGAGATGAGGCTGAGCCCTTGCCCTTAAACCTGGAGACCCTGACAATGGTCTCCTGGTACTGTGTTGGGGGTACAGTGATCAGGAGCTAGGTTCGATGGGTGGCACCCAGTCACCCCAGGGACCCAACAGGGAAACTTCCCAGAGAGATGAGGAGGATCTCTGAGATGAGGCTGAGCCCCCGACTTTAAACCTGGAGACCCTGAGCATGGTCTCTGGGTGCTGTGTCGGGGGTAGAGTGATCACGAGCCAGGTGGGGTGGGTGACAGCCAGTCACCTCTGAGAATGTAAGAGGGTATCTTAAAAGTGTGGCAAGGAGGGCTGTAGGTGAGGCTGAGCCCCTGACCTTAAACCTGGGACCCTGACCATGGTCTCTGGGTGCTGTGTCAGGGGTAGAGTAATCAGGAGCCAGGTGGGGTGGTTGGCAGCCAGTGACCCCTGGGGATGCCAGAGGGCATCTCGCTAGTGTGGCAAGGCAAGCTCTAGGTGAGACTGAGCCCCTGACCTTAAACCTGGAGACCCTGAGCATGGTCCCTGGGTGTTGTGTTGGGGGTAGAGTGATCAGATACCAAGTGGGGTGGGTGGCAGCCAGTCACCCCTGAGGATGCCATAGGGCATCTTACTAGTGTGGCCTGGATGGGCTCTGAGATGTGGCTGAGCCCCCGACCTTAAACCTGGAGACCTTGACCATGGTCTCTGGGTGCTGTTTTGGAGGTACAATGATCAGGAGCCAGGTGGGATGGATGGAAGCCAGTCACCCCTGAGAATGCAGGAGGGCATCTTAAAAGTGTGGCAAGAGGGCTCTAGGTGAGGCTGAGCCCCTGACCTTAAACCTGGGACCCTGACTATGGTCTCTGGGTGCTGTGTCAGGGGTAAAGTAATCAGGAACCAGGTGGGGTGAGTGCCAGCCAGTGACCCCTGAGGATGCCAGAGGGCATCTCACTAGTGTGGCAAGGCAGGCTCTAGGTGAGACTGAGCCCCTGACCTTAAACCTGGGACCCTGACCATGGTCTCTGGGTGCTGTGTCAGGGGTAGAGTAATCAGGAACCAGATGGGGTGGTTGGCAGCCAGTGACCCCTGAGGATGCCAGAGGGCATCTCACTAGTGTGGCAAGGCAGGCTCTAGGTGAGCTCTAGGCCCCTGACCTTAAACCTGGAGACCCTGAGCATGGTCCTTGGGTGTTGTGTTGGGGGTAGAGTGATCAGGCGCCACATGGGGTGGGTGGCAGCCAGTCACCCCTGAGGATGCCATAGGGCATCTCACTAGTGTGGCCTGGATGGGCTCTGAGATGAGGCTGAGCCCCCGACCTTAAACCTAGAGACCCTGAGCATGATCTCCTGGTACTGTGTTGGGGGTACAGTGATCAGAGGCAGCTGAGGTGGGTAGTAGCCATTAACCACTGTAACCTTATAGGGCAATTTCCCAGAATGGTCAAGAGGATCTCTGAGATGATACTGACCCCCTGACCTTAAACTTGGAGACCCTGAACATGGTCTCTGGGTGCTATGTCAGGGGTAGAGTGATCAGGAGCCAGGTGGGGTGGGTGGCAACCAGTGACCCCTGAGGATGGAAAAGGCCATCTTACTGGTTTGGCAAGGAGGCCCCTAGGTGAGGCTGAGCCCCTGACCTTAAACTTGAAGACCCTGACCATGATCTCCTGGTGCTGTGTTGGGGGTACAGTGATCAGGAACTAGATTCAGTGGGTGGCAGCCAGTCACCCTGGGGACCCAACAGGGCAACTTCTCAGAATGATGAGGAGGATCTCTGAGATGAGGCTGAGCCCCCGACTTTAAACCTGGAGACCCTGAGCATGGTCTCTGGGTGCTGTGTTGGGGGTAGAGTGATCAGGAGATAGGTGGGGTGGGTGGCAGCTAGTCCTCCCAGGAACCCGTAAAAGCAATGTCCCAGAATGATCAGGAGGATCTCTGAGATGAGGCTGAGCCCCAAACCTTAAACCAGAAGACCCTGTTCATGATCCCTGGGTGTTGTGTTGGGGTAGAGTGATCAGGAGCCAGGTCAGGTGGTGGCAGCCAGTCACCCCTGGGGATGCCAGAGGGCATCTCACTAGTGTGGCCTGGATGGGCTCTGAGATGAGGCTGAGCCCCTGACCTTAAACCGAGAGACCCTGAGCATGATCTCCTGGTGCTGTGTTGGGGGTAGAGTGATCAGGAGACAGGTGGGTTGGGTGGCAGCCAGACACCCCAGGAACCCAACAGGGCAACTTCCCAGAATGACCAGAAGGATATCTGAGATGAGGCTGAGCCCCCAACCAACCTTAAACCTGGAGACTCTGACCATGGTCTCCTGGTTCTGTGTTCGGGGTACAGTGATAGGAGCCAGTTGTGGTGGGTGGCAACCATCACCCTGGGGACCCAACAAGGCAATTTCCCAGAATGATCTCTGAGGTGAGGCTGAGCCCCCGACCTTAAACCTAGAGACCCTGTCCGTGGTCTCTGGGTACTGTGTTGGGGGTACAATGATCAGTAGCTAGGTGGGGTAGTTGGAAGCCAGTCACCCCTGAGAGTGCAAGAGGGCATCTTAAAAGTGTGGCAAGAGGGCTGTAGGTGATGCTGAGCCCCTGACCTTAAACCTGGGACCCTGACTGTGGTCTCTGGGTGCTGTGTCAGGGGTAGAGTGTAGAGTGATCAGGAGCCAGGTGGGGTGGGTGGCAGCCAGTGACCCCTGAGGATGCAAGAGGGCACCTTACTTGTTTAGCAAGAATGGGCTGTAGGTGAGGCTGAGCCCCCAGCCTTAAACCTGGAGACCCTGACCATGGTCTCCTGGTGCTGTGTTGGGGGTACAATGATCAGGAGCCAGGTGAGGTGGGTGGCAGTCAGTTACCTCTGAGGATATGAGAAGGCATCTTACTAGTGTGGCAAGGAGGAGCTCTGAGATGAGGCTGAGCTCCTGACCTTAAACCTAGGACTCTGAACGTGATTTCCTGGGTGGTGTGTCAGGGCTAGAGTGATCAGGAGCCAGTTGACATGTGTGGCAGCCAGTATCCCAGAAACCCAACAGGACTACTTCCCAGAATAACCAGGAGGAGCTCTGAGGTCATGCTGAGCCCCTGACCTTAACTTGGAGACCTTGACCATGATCTCTGGGTGCTTTGTTGGGGGTACAGTGATCAGGTAACTAAGTGTTGGGTGGGTGGCGGCCAGTTGCTCATGGCCCCTAGGAGGGCACAGCCAGTTCCAGCACTGGCTGTATCTGCTGCCTTGTTGTCCTGTGACTCCCTGGTCACTCTCTAGCATAAGGAAGGTTTCCATTGTGGTGTTGACCCCCAGTTTGGCTCTCCCGGCACAGAGTGGGACCCTCTCACAACTTCTACTCCTGTGGATGGTGTTGGAAGCAAAGTCACTGACAGATCCTGGGCTGTCTGGTGTCTCTGGAGTGTTAGGTCAGGCCCAGTGTATCCCCTGGTGGGGTCCCCGTATGTTGATGGGAAGAGCCAGTTAGGCATATTCCAGGTCAGAGGTCACTTCCATATGGTGGACCTGGCCAGGTACAGTGCAGCGTGTAGTTGACTGAGGAGTAGTGGCCCATAGTGAGTGGATGTGTGTCATCTTTCCTGCTTGCCTGACTCTCTTGGGGACATTTTCTTCTTCCAAGGCAGCAGCCATTGGGACACTTTTGGGGTCGGGCCCCGGGAACCCAGCCTTCTTCCCTGGGGTGAAATGGTGATTTCTGGGGCCCAGGTTTGCAGCCAGCCTTCCTGAATTGTGCCTCTTGTGATGACAAGGCTTGGTTAGAGGGCACAAGGGTTCTGTCCCTGCTCTTGGGCAGTGGCTACACCCAGCACATTGAAGCCTGCTTTGCGATAAGCTTGTGAAGGAGCAACACTTGTGTCCTTGTGAGAGCTGGGTAGGCTCCCCTGGGGGAGGGAGACTTTGGAGTCTTGAAGGGGACACCTTAGAGGTACCCACATCTGCCCTCTTGCCTCCTCCTCCCCTCCTAACCCCAACCTGCGTGTCCCCTCCCTGCCCACCACCTCCCTCCCCCACCTTTTAGAACAGACTACAAGTCAGATCATCTTTTGTTTTGCTTTATTTTAGGACTGAGAAAAGGTAGGGGTGGGAAAGCACGGAAAGATCTCCTCCCCGTGGCAAAAAGCAGGGGTCTGGTGGAGCACCCTTGGCTCCCTGGCACAAAGGATGGGCATCCAGTGCTTTCATAGTCTCTTTCAGGTCCTCTCCCTCAATAGAGGCTCAAAGCCCATAGTGTCCAGTGTCCATTCTGGGAGGGGAGGGGAGCCCACTCATTTTAGTTACCCACTGGAGATGTCCCCAGGTCTCGGGGATGTCAAGGTGGGCAAGTCCATCAGGTAAGTGGGACTGGCACATCGGATGCTCTGGAGTGGCAGTCAGGTAAGACCAGAGCTCAGGTCAGATGAAATCGTCTGGAGGGAGCCGAACCAGATTGGGGGGGGTGGGCTTGCTTGCGGGTGGGACTGGGTGGTGGGTGGCACCCCACCGAGGACCTTGGGAGGTTGGGAAGGGGTGGGAGGGGGCCCTGGGGAGGAGGAGCACCGAGGTGGAGGTAGAAGAAGTCTGGAGCACCCAAGGTCAGTGTCTCAGGATGCACTGGGGGAGGGGGTCCCAGCATCTGCTTGCTTGGCTGCACCTGCTGTGTTGCTGCTGCTGCTGCATCTGGCCATGGGCCACAGGTCATGTCTGCACCTCCCTCCTCTCCGCTCTCTGATTCACACCCAGTCACAGGCCTGGGACCCGGAGAATTAAGACGGGGCTGTGTCGGAGCCCTGAGCTAGCTCCGGGCCGCTGAGGGTTGAATAGTCCTTTAGCACAGATGATGTTGCTGGTCAATGAACTGCAGAAGTGTTGCCCTCCACAAGTGGGTTCCCCTTGGGTAAGGACCGGCAGGAGGGGGCGCTGGGTCTGCGCAAAGCTGGCTGAGGCACAGGGAAGTGGCAGAGGTTGGCAGGTGCCAAGTCAGAGAAGGAATGAGAGGCCTCTTGGTGGGGAGGAGGAGCCTTCATTCGAGGTCATCATCTTCGAGGTCGGGGAGCTCTTCCAGGCTGGCTCCTCCTGGAGGCTGGTCCGCGGCAGGGGCAGGGGTGTGTGCTGCCCGAGCATAGAGGGTGGTGAGGAACTGTGTCAGGGCCTGGGCCACCTGCTCTCTGCTGAGCAGGCTGAGCCGGCCCTCGGGGCCTGGCACGTGGAGCAGGTGGCTGTTGAGGATGTCGAGTACATCCGGGTCCATCAGGTTGCGTGGGCGGAGTGTGTTCTCGGAGGGGGCCAGGGTCTCCTGCACGTCGTTGTCCTGCGCGTCCTGCGAGGTGTCTTGCAGGCCGTCATGCAGGCCACACTGACGGTAACGTTGCAGGTCGTCTTGCAGGGCTTCTCGCAAGACGACATCCTCATCTCCAACGACGTGCAGCTCCAGGTAGCGGTTGTGGCGCAGGGCAGGGTGGCCACGTGCTGTGCGCGTGGCCCTGACACCAAAGAACTCACACAGCATCAGCCAGAATCCAGGTGTGAACCGCAGACCCCTAGGGGGAAGGGGGTTCAGGGCATTTTGCTGCCAGCGCTCGGGGCCCAGGAAGAGATCAGCCATCTCCCGGGGTGGGATAGGATTGGCACCCACGAAGGGTGGCATCTGGCTGAACATCTGGGCCATGGCCGCAGCCATGCTGTTGCTCACGGTGAGGGTGGAGTCCAGAATGAGGAGCCTGGAATGCCGCAGCTGGGGCCAGGCCATCCGCCCGGGAGGGCCAGACAGCAGTGCGGGAGGGCCGGGCAGCAGTGTGGGAGGGACAGACAGCAGTGGGCATCGCTGCCTCATCTCCAGCATCACAAGGAGGGACGCGGGTGCCAGGAGGCATTTCCAGTGCAGCATGCCCCGGAAGAAGTGCAAGATGGCAGAGCGGATCTGGGCCCTGGCGAAGAGGGCCAGGAAGCTATGGAAGATGTGATCAATGGGAATGAGGGCCAGGAGCTCCTGCTGCAGGCTCAGCTCGTTCAGCTCATCCTGCTCAGACAGGTTGTCACTCTCCTCGGATTCAGAGTCGCTTGTCTCATCCGGGAGGCAACCCCTCGTGGCTAAGAAAAGGATTGGCCGAGCGACCCTGTTCCTGAGGGCTCTCTGATTGCAGCTTCTGAAGGCCCGCGCGGGCCAGGCGCCGTCCAGGTCTGTCAGCTCCATGACGTCAAAGTTGAAATGAGAGAAGAAAAAGACCCAATGCCCGGGGAGAAGTACGGTGAGCCTGTCATTATTCAGAGAGGCTAGATCCTCTGTGTTGAGAAGGATCATGATGGGCTCCTCGGTGTTCTCCAGGTAGCGGCACCACACCATGAAGGAAGCCCGGATCGGAAGGATCTTCAGCTCCACTAGGGGGTAGTCGACCTCCATAGGGGAGAGGATTCGGGAGTAGAAAGCGCAGGTGGCGGTTCTGCCGGTGTGCTCATCGATTTGGATGAGGGAGGAGTGCAGAGAGGTGGGCGAGATACCTGTCTCCAAGTAGAATGGGTTCTGGGGCTTGGGGTGGTGCAGAAGGGGTGCCCTGCGGAATGCCCTCTTCAGGCATTCCAAGGCCTCTTGCTCCTCGTCTCCCCAGTGGAAGGGGTCAGAGCTCAGCAGTAGCTGCACCAGGGGCTCTATGATGATAGCAAAGCGCTCCACAAAGTGGCGGTAGGGGAGCATGTACTCAATCATGCTCTGGAGCTCTCTCCTGGAGTTGGGGATAGAGTACCCCGTGATGACATCTATGACCCGCGTGTTTATCTTCACGCCTTTGGGGGTCACGAGGAAGCCCATGATCTCACCGCTCTGTCGGTGGAACTGGCTCCTGGTCAGGGAGCAGTAGACACGGTGGTGTCGGAGTCGGACCAGCACCTGACGGACATGCTGGATGTGCTCCTCCTGACTCATTGAGTAGATCAGGACTTCCTGCCCATAGGAGATCACAAAGAAGCCGAGCATATCCTTCAGGATGAAGTGAATCACGTGCTGGGGGATGATAGGGTCTGAGGAGAGAGCGAAGGGCCGATAGCTCTTCATGTCTTGCACCTCAAAACCGAATGCTGTTCTCCATGTGTCCTCTGTCCGGCTTCCATTCACACCTTCCTCCACAATGGTCCCACGCAGCTCCAGTCTTGTGAACCATGTAGCTCCGTGTAACTGGTCAAACAGTTCTGGAATCATCTGCATGTAGTCCTGTCTGTTGGTCAGCATGTCATGCAGTTCCCAGTATTCTTCCTGCAGCCTGGCTTCCTCTTGCATCCTAGCTCCCACAGGTTCCCAAGGCGCCACAGAGGGACACTCGTGGAAGACCTCACTGTGATCACTGTCTCCAGCCTGCTGAAGCTCAGAGGGCTCTGATTCAGAAAGATCATCGGATCCGTCTGAGCTTGGCTGGTCGGAAGTCTCATCATCTGCTTCCTTCGGGTTAAACACGTCGGCCAGGTCTGAGTAGGGGTGTGGCAGTCCGGGGAGCAGGCTCACGCTGTACCGCTCCAGTGCGATGCATGGTGGTGGGGGGCTGAAGCAATTCTTCAGGCAGTAGGGAGAGTGGAAGGTGACGCGACCTTGGATCCAGTTGACGTCAGGGGAGTGGAGTCGGAGCCAGCTGATGCCCAGGATGATGGAGAAATTGGGCGAAGGTATGATGTCGAACTGAATATACTCCTGGTGATTCTGATGCATGCACAACAGGGGTTCGGTGCAGAGCCAGATAGGTTCCTCGCCGAGCCATGAGCCGTCCACAGTTTGGATCACCTCTGGGTAGGGCTTCTCGTAGAGCTCCACATAGTGGTCTTGGGCAAACTTCTCATCCATGAAGTTGCCTTCTGCTCCCGAATCGACCAGAGCCTGGACCGCGATGCTGTGGTAAGGATTCACTCTCACCAAGAGCAGCAGGAAGACGTGGGCACGATTGATGCCTGGGTGGAATGAATAGGGCAGCCAGCTGCTGACCATCCACTGTTCTGGAGCAGGTGAGTCCATGCAGCTCAGGTTCCTTGGGCGGGCCTCGGGCGGCAGCCTGAGCATTGCCCTTCTCTCTTCCAGTTTGTCTTCTATTTGCAGGATGAGTACAATCAGACTGTCCAGGGAATCCGGCTGAGGGATCCGGAACAGGAAGTGCCTGATCTCTTCGCTGAGCCCCTGGCACAAGTGGGCCTGCAGGACTTCGTCTGGCCAGCGTAAGGTGGGTATCAGGCTCTGGAACTCAGTGATGTACTCACTGGCAGTGCGTCTTCCCTGCCTGATAGTGAACATGGCCTCCTCTGCCACACGTAGTGTGAACTTATACTCGAACATTTCTGACATGGCCTCCAGGAAAGCTGGGAAGTTTTCGAGCATGGGGCTGTTTTGCTGGATCAGAGATTCAGCCCATTCCAAGGCAAAGCCAGAGAGGTGGTCAATGATATACTTAACTCGAAGCCGGTCATTGTAGAACGTTGCTGGGCAGCTTTGTAAGAGCATCTGGCAGAGCACAATGAACTCATAGTACTCTCTGCGGTCACCAGAGAAGGGTTTTGGGGAGGGCAGTTGGCCAGCATTGATCCCTTGTATCAAGATCTCTTCTGCCACTCTCTGTTGCTCACTGAGGTCATGCATCTGGAAGAACAGTGAGATGATGGACCTCATCGTGGCCCTGATGTCCTCAGAAGGGCCCTCCATCTGGGTCTCCTCTTCAAGACTTGTCCCTCCTGTTGCCAGGTTAGTCTTGATATCTTGGTCTTCCTGGGATCCTGATGGGTTTACTGATGTTTCTTCCGTCTCATCAGATGCTTCATTGAATGGATCCTCCATTGCCTGGTGAGAACCATTGCATGACTCCTCCATGTCTTGGAGTAGGTCATTGGGTGGATCCTCTATTTGCGTACATGGGCCACTGGATGGCTCCTCCATGTCTTGGAGTAGATCAGTAGGCAGCTCTTCTATTTCCTGGCATGAGCCACTGGGGGGCTCCTTGCTCTCCTGGGCTGGGCCCTTGGCTGACCCTGCCGCCTCCTGCGCTTCGCTGCCCTCCATCTCCACATCGGTGTTGGATGAGCCCTCGGAGGACTCCATTTGTTTTGATGATGGATTCTTACGCTCCATCATCGTCTCAAATGAGTCTTCAGAGGGTTCTATCATTTCGTCGGTTGGAAGGAGAGTTTCCTCGAGATTGGTAAGGTCGCGTTCCATCTTGTCAGCCATTGATATCTTTGAGATTTGGAGATTTGAACCTGGGGCAGAGAGGGTGGGTGGGGAGTAAAGGCAGCAGTTCAGGGTCTCATAGGGGTCAGGGTCAGATTCTCAAGAACAAATCAGATACCCAAGCAATAAGAACACAGAAGAACCAGGAGAAACCAGCCTCCTGATCTGGCCACTTGGGACTTCCCCCAATCCCAATCTTGAGCTACCACCTCGACAGGCTGCCTGACTTCCCTGCTTCCTATAGCATGTAAGAAATTCACAGCCTGTAAGTTTGGTGCAGCACCTGGCCCTGAGAGGTTACTGTGACAGGTTGCCCCATTTCTTTTTTTTTTAGGTTTTTTGAGACAGGGTCTCGCTTTGTGGTTCAGGCTGGCCCTGAGCTCAGCCTCAAACTCACATCACAGCAATCCTCCTGCCTCTGCCTCCCAAGTGCTGGGATGACAGGCGTGAGCCACCACGCCTAGCACTGTGGTATGTGGTATTAGTTGCTGCTGGGTGTGGGTCTCCACACCCAGTATTGTTATGTGGTTACCGGGGAATCGAACCCGGGCCCTTGCGCTTGCAAGACAGGCGCCCGAACCACTGAGCTAACTCCCCGGCCCCAGGTTGCCCCATTTCTTTCCGGTCACATACTTGGTCAGTTCTCCATCCTTCCTTTGGCAACCTGAATGTCCCAAAAGTCACACCTTGGTGCTGTGTGGAAGAAGAGAAATGAGGAACTTGCCCCCTGTCCCACCCATGGAGTCAGCAGCCCCAAGTAGCTCACATTCCCCATCTAGGGTCAAAATATGAGTGAGAGAAGCACAGAAGCCTGGATTCTGGCTCCCCCCACCCCCATATGTGTTTATAAAATAACTACTGGTTATTGGAGACAACAGATCCTGGATCACACTTTTTAGGAATTTTTCTTTCTCAGTTTGGCTTTCCAGTCTCATGTTCTCTCCAGCTCTGAGCCTTGGAGGACACTGTCAGATAGTCCTACCACCCATAGAATCTCTCCTTTTCCATGGTTCCTCCCTAGTTCTGCCAGTTTCCCAGAACTTACACATGTGGCCTTAATTTTGCACTTTGGGTGTATTTGCAGCCTGTGTAGCCCTATCTTCCCAAATCTCTTTCTTCCTGAGGCAGGGTCATTCTCCTCCGAGCAGATCCCCCTTAGCTTTGTCACTGGTTGATTTCCTCCAATATAAGGGTAACGTGGGATCAGAGGAAGGCGTGATATGTATTTGAAATCTGTTCGGGGCATTTCGACAATCCATGGATAGGTGACTTGAATGGGTTTAGACCGAATTTTAGGAGATGTCTGATTTCGAGTTTTTCACACACTGTTTTCTGTGGACCAGAGCAAATTGGGCTTTGACTAATTGATAGATTAGCTATATAGTTATGGATCTTTATAACTATATAACACCTTCATAACTATTTAACACCTTTTGTTATTTATTTCTTTTTCCTAAAATCACTATGCTTGATCCATAAGAGGAAAAAATACATTCGCTTGTGTGAAACTCCTCATCACCTAACATCCAAACTCTCCAGCAGGATACAAAATTCAGATCTGCTGCTTCCCAACATTAAGCACACCCTTGTCAGTGTGACACTGAAATATACCCAGGCAGCCCCCTGATTAAAGCCTTTCAGTGTTTATTTACTGTCTGTAGTATTGAATCCAAACCTTTTCGAATAAACATGTCTGACATGCAAACTCACCAAAACCATTCTTGAGCTAAAATGTAAAGATTTTAGCATAATATCAAATTGACATAACATTCCCAAGGTGGCGATCACATTTTTTTTTAGTGTGGTATAAATTAGGCAAAAAAATCATCACAAAACCATATGTATGACAGGTTGAAAAACTTAACTCTTTTTTCTAAATAAAAGTTCTCCAAGGCATATATTATTCTAAAATTGCTTGTCTCTAATATAAAACTCTAGTGGAAGTATGGAATTTGTCAAGTAAGTCATTGGCAAATTCTCCTATCATAAATGAAAATCCCAGCGTGTCTCTCACTTATTAGCTAAAATTTAAATTCTTTAGTAAGAGGAGTAAAAACCCAGATTATGCATCTTTTTAATATCCAAGCACCTGTACCTCATAAATTTATGAATTTGACATGTAGATGATTAAATCTTTCAACTCTGGTGCCTTCAACCTAAAATCTACTATCCATGGCATATTATAAAAATCTCCTTTTAATACTTTTAACATAAAAATTTCAGTTTTTAGCAAAATAAAAAATTATCCCTTAATTTCTCTAAGACATATAAAATTTCCTTTTGCTTGCCTAGAAAATGAAGTTCCAATCATTTAGAATAAGGTAAAAATTTTTACTATGTAATTTTTTGCCAGTCAGTCAGTGCAAAGTGTGAGACCTCAGCAGGCCCCTCCTGACTGAAAGACTGGCCCTGTTATTTTCTCAGTATAAAAGGTCACATTTCTTGCAAGGTACATGGATTTGCTATTGTAACTTTTGCCTAAAGCTTTATAATGTGTGTGAATTACCAATGAGATAAGTCTAAACCAACAGTATAAAACAATAAATTTTATTCTCCAACTTCTTCTCAGACTGCTCCATCCAACAAAAACCTTCCACATTACTCTCTGAAAACACAAATTCCTCTGTGAGGTGTGAAAATGTGCTCCTGTCCTTGTTCAGAACTGACCAAACTTGTGAGCATGCAGTGTAAGTTTAATCTTGTAACTTCTGGTCTATGCCCAGTCTTTTTTTTTTTTTAAATCTTTATTGGTACATTAAATATACACATCATGATTGCACTCCATAATGGGGATTTGTACCAGTATAAGACACAACTTAATTCTCATTTTTTTCCCATAGCCCTACCCACCCTACCACCCCCCCATATACATAAAATTTATTTTCTTACTTTTTGGTTACAATCTCAACATTTTCCCCCTATGCCCAGTCTTTATGTGACCTTGTACCTAGAGTGTGCCCCTGCTGCAGAGCCAGAAGTGCCTACTTGTTACCCGGTGCAGCAGATCCACCTTGGCATACAACATGTTTTACCATCCAGTTCCTCTGGAGGCAAAACTGTCATCAGTTTACACCTTAAATCTCTGCTGGATGAACTCCAGACACCTCCACGTGAGGGTCCAAAAATGACATCATCTCACTCTTCAGGTCAGAACACTCCAGCGCCATCAGGGCTCACAGAAAATCACATCTCTTACAACGCAGCACTTTACCATGTAATTTGCCACCAGGCTGGTTTATAAGAAACCCCAAATCTTACGCTGTCACTCTCTCAAGCCCTTTATTGTCTTAAATCCAAACTTATTAGCATGCTATAAAATTTGAATGTATTATGCCTTGAAATAAAATTTATACTTCCT
This sequence comes from Petromus typicus, assembly GCA_004026965.1. Taxonomy (NCBI): domain Eukaryota; kingdom Metazoa; phylum Chordata; class Mammalia; order Rodentia; family Petromuridae; genus Petromus; species Petromus typicus. Next base: position 38,618 of record PVIR01007070.1, read on the forward strand.
AGTGACATATATTAAGTTTGGCCTTGTAATTCTACCTTAAAACTCTACAATGTCTCTTAATTGTGTCTGGCATACAAGTCCAGATTCTGGGCATAAAGTATGAATTTTATTTTATTTTATTATTTTTTTTTTTAGGTTTTTTGAGACAGGGTCTCGCTTTGTGGTTCAGGCTGGCCCTCAGTTCAGCCTCAAACTCACATCACAGCAATCCTCCTGCCTCTGCCTCCCAAGTGCTGGGATTACAGGCGTGAGCCACCACGCCCGGCACTGTGGTATGTGGTACTGGTTGCTGCTGGGCGTGAGTCTCCACGCTGAGTATGGTATGTGGATACCGGGGATTGAACCCGGGTCCTTGCGCTTGTAAGACAGGCGCCGGAACCACTGAGCTAACTCCCCGGCCCTGAATTTTATTTTGCAGTTTCTCTGAGTGCTAAAATTCCTAGACATGTGCAGAATCCCATCGAGTCCAGAGCTCTAAATAAATGCCAAGTTCCTTTGCATATTCCAGGTGATGACTATGTGACAGTTCTGGTTAAAATCTCTCCGCTTTGGTTTCGGCTTTAGTCACCCCTTGGTGTACCCAATAAGTCAGGCCTGTCTCCAACATACAGAGTCAGAATGTTGAGGCGTGATCCTTAAATTGTTGGCTGTTCCTTTTCTAGTTACAATTTCTCCACGTTTCCCTGTTGGTTGTAATATAATGTCCAACACTCTGAGATGTAAAGCATACTTTATCATGTTTCCTTCCATAAGCAAAAATCTCCCCATCATATTTCTTAAATCTTTTAGGCAAAAATCTAGATTCGGTAGCAAGATTTAAAATTCTGATTTTGTCACCCTTCAAAATAAAAGTCCAGATTTCTTCCCATCAAGCCCAGATCTATTCAAGAAACTCCCACTTAAAATCTTGTAATCTTATCACCCACAAAAGATCTCCATCTCTTTGTAGAGTACTCAATGTAATCGTAACTTCAGACCTTTCAGGTTTCAGGCCTACGACATAAAAGCTAAATGCCTGAGCATAAAGTAGAATTTAGAGCAAGTGTATGTCATGTTTAAAGTTTTTAGCATGCACTTTATTTCTCATAATACAAACTTTAAATCCCTTTATGTGAAAACATAATTTTTGACCTGCGGGTTTAGTTGCTCCCATGTACTCAGGCTTCTTCCTAAAAAGACCAGTTTTCTCAGCCTCTTTCCCCAAACACATCTTGATTCTATTGTTTCCAGATATTTCTGCTTGTAAAAACTGGTAATTTATTAGTTCCTACAGTAATATGTCTCTTCCTCCCGGGCCAGGCTGGTGCTGGAAGCCCAAGTAAAGAAGTGGAGGCAGCCAGGAGATGAGGCCATGCCCTGGGGACCGAGGCCCGCTAGAGGTGAGAACCGTCCGGGCACATGAGGGCCCCTCTACGGCTCTTCTGAGGGGCCAGTCCTCTCCTTTCGGGAGTGGCGGGGGCCTCTGAGACCCTCAATCCTGTGGTTCACCAGTGGACCAGGAAAAGCACCAAGGCTCCTCAGTGCCCACCTCGCCTCTCCTTTGGGCCCTACAGAGAAGTACTCTCAGTACTTCAAGTGCAGTTCCATAAAGGGTGTCCTCAAACCTCAGGAGGGTTTCTTTGAGAAATACTGCTACTGCTTTTTGAAATTCCCACCTTGCCCACAAGAAAGAACAAAGAATCTAGACTTAGTGTTTGGGGTCCGAACTTTTCCCTTCAGGCCTCTGATGGGACCATCTCTCCTCGGACTCTCAGACAGACACCTCAGCCTCACCACTGCCGATGCCCAGTGCCATGCTCAGGTCAGCTCCGTGCTTGCCTGTGAACAAGTGGCTCAGGGGACAGAGTTGCCAGTGGGTATCTCTGATGGGTGCAGGGCAGGGGGCAAATCCCTCTCCCTGTACAGTAAGGGAAATCCGATTTTAAAAATAGAGCTTGGAGGAGAGGAGAGGATACTTAGGAGCAGTGTTGAGCGTGGGCTGAGGTGGAGTAATTGGGGGAGAGGTGAGGACAGGGAGGAAGTGGAAGGGCCCAGACAGAGGTCCCAAGGAGGTGGCTCCCCAGGTACAACCTGTGCAGCTTGGCGGGAAATGCAGTGATGTATGCCCCACTGGCTTACACTCTGCATCCTGTTCCTTGGTCTCTGGTACCTGAGGTCACAGCTGGAGCCCTAGGGTGCAAGCTGGGTGCAGGTGAACACCCCGTCAACTGGCCTCCTTCTAGGTGGTGCTCAGAGCCACCAGCGTGCGAGGACATGGGCTGAGTGGCCTCTGAATGTGTGGACCCTGGTCTGCTCTCCATCACCCTGCACTGGGGCACATGTGGGAACAGAGGCATCAGGACGGGGCAGGCATGCAAGAGTGCTATCAGGCCACAGGACACTGACATTTTGCACTTTGGAGGCAAATGTCAAGGGGAAGGTGTGCCCTTGGAAAGCCTCAGAGTGCTTTCCCTGGTGGAGACAGGATAGGGGTCCTCTTCCTGTGAGCCTGCCTGCTGGGAGAGGGACGGGCAGGGCTGGGGCTCAGGCCTCCCCAGTTCCCCGTGAGAAGCTCTGGTCAGGTCCCTTGTCCCAGTGGCTGTGCAGGATGCAGGCCTAGCCGGCCTGGGACAGCCCATCTTGTGGTCCCTTCCGCCAGCACCCTCACTTTGCCCAGACAACTCTGGTTTGTGGTTAAATGTGGCCCCCCAGGTGGGAGAGACTCTGTATCTTCCTTTTCTGGTGGCCCGGGTAGAATCCTTGAGCACCACATCCCTGTAGGCCTTGGGCACTATCGTAGTGACAGGGCAGGGGCAGATGCACCTTGGAAGGGGTCACCGTCAGTCAGGTGGACAGTGGCTTATGGCAGATGGAAGTGGAGCCCTGCACTCCTTCTCAACCCCAGACTGCCTAGCAGGGAGGGGTTATTGGAGGGTCCTCAGCCGTCACTTCTCTGTGCCCTCAACTAAGGCCAGTGTGTGAGCCAGTGTCCCTGTGGCTGTGTTCCTGCCCCTCCGTGCTTGACTGGCAGCTCCAAGGGCAGCTGCTTCACTCTGCCCAGAATAACCCTGGGAGGGGGAGAAAGGCACCTTGGGAGGGGCCAAGAGGGTCCCAGTGGAGTGTGGCTGTCATCTCCCAGCTGCCCAAAGTGGAGAGCCAATCAACTGCTCTTGAGCTTGGACTTGCCTTTCAAGGCAGGTGGTCAGGGACAGAGCCCACACAGCTGCCAGACCTCTGTGGGCCCTGACTTGAAGCATGGCTTTCCTCTCTGAGCCCTTAGTTTCCCTTTTGTGCCAGGGTGGTGTGGGTGTCTTCTCATGCCCACGGGCTGTCCCTGGGGACCAGTAGGGGGTGCGAGTTGGCCAAGCAGATGGACCTCAGGGACTCTTATGCCTGCTGCAGTTTCACTGCTGTCAACTCGTGTCCTCATTATGGGCCCTGCCCCCATCATGTGAGCCATGGGTGCAGGTGTAGACCACAGGGTTTCACCTAGCATTGGCCTTTGCTTTCTGCCCACCTGTGTCCCTGGTGGCTCCTGCCCACCTGGTGCTCAGGTGGGCGTGTGGGGGCTCTAGGAGCCAGGAAGTGGTAACCTTGAGGCAAGAGAGCCTGGCCCTGAGACTGGGGCAGGGGCCTTGCCGTCCCTGTTTACAAAGCGGAAGGAGGCTTTCCTTCCCAGAGGAGCAGTTTGTAAGCAGCATGAGGCTGTGGCCTAGGCCTGGGCTGTTCTTGTCACTAGGGCTCTGATTATTGCTTTTAGAACTCACACGATAATTGTAAGGGTCAAGATGTAGACAGCATTTTATGCATGATACCAGCTTTAATTTTCCCATTAGCCCTGTGAAGAGGTGAAGTCCTGCCTTGAAAGTGAGTGCTGTGGAGCGGACTGCTGCGGAGTTCTGATCACCAGTATCAACAGCACGAGGATGCCACCACCCGCAGCAAGGGTGGGTGTGGATGGCAGATGTAGTGTGGCCCCGTCATACCCACAGCCCCGAGTGAAAGTGGAGCCCTGTGATCAGGGCTCCCCTGACCCCACCCATGTCCACCCCTGAGGAGGACAGAACTGGCAGAGGCAGGTTCAGAGCCAGGGCTACCTCCCTGTGTAGGCAGCTCAGGAGGTGCAAGTGTCCAGGAGGCTCAGGCTTGTTATTTAGGGACCTAAATGGATCCTTGTGACCCAAGAGGCTGACTTCAGTCCATGGCATCATGTGACCAACCTTGTGCCCTGTCCAGTGCCCAGATCACAGAAGTGAGGCCTCTGTCTCCCTAAGAGTCCTCTCCTCTGATTGCCATTGCACAGGGCTCACGTGGTGTCAGCAGGGAGACAAGACAGCTGGCTGCACCTGCTAATTTTAGCAAACACAGAGGTACTGAGTCCCCTGACCACGTCCTAGCTTTTTTTTTTGAAACAGATGAACCAACCTCTGACCTTTTTCTTAAGTACAGCCTCAGCCTGCGAGTAACCCAGACACCCCGCCTGCCCATCCCCATCCCGGGTGGGGGCCAGCATGGGACCCCTCACCCCAAGTCTTACCTTGACTTCAAGCGTTCAAATGGACCTGTGGTTGTTCCGCTCTGCTGGAACTGCACTTCGCTCCAAAAAGCTATGGACAGACATACATTCTTAATTAAGGAAGCCCAGTCTTCTCCCCTTGTGCACACACTCTGCAGCAGCCAACGCACCCAGCCTGCATGGCTCATGGAACTTTCTATCCCTGGCCTTGTTTCCCCCAGCTTCTCTCAGGGTCAGGTCCCACCACACTCCCTGCACTCCCTGTGGCTGGTGCTCATGCATAGTGTCACACCACATTGCTTCCATTAGTTCTTGTCCCCATTTTCCAGAAGAGATAGCTGAGGCCTGAGATCACATTCACTTTCTAATGGGAACTGAGTAGGACCCAGCGCCCAGCTCACTACAGTCCAAAGATCAGGCCCCCTAGGGCTTCATTGGTCACCTGTGTCCCACTTCTGGCCACATTCTTGGAGGACTTCTCTTCTGTCTCCAAAACATGGACATGGGGTGATATGAATCTAACCCTGCACCTGTCTCTCAGCTCCCCACATCCCCTTCCTTCTCCCAACGCTGTCATGTCCATGGGCCATGGCCCGTGGCATCCCCTAGCTGATGTCAGCCTGGGCATGTTGCCCTTTAGCTCCTCCTGGCCAGGCACACAGTAGGGCTGCTTGCAGCAGGTGGGGCCCAGAGCATGGTCTGCTGATGATTTTTCTTCTCCCCTCCCAGAGGCCTGCAGGTGAGATGCCTGCCCTCTCTCAGGAAGAGAGTGGATGCCTGGCCCAGGATTGGATCAAAGGTCAAAGAATATTTTTTTTTTCTTCTTGTGTGTTAATTTAGACATTTCTCAAATTTGTGAATTTCTGAGAATGGAACTAAGTGAAGATCTTTGTTCTGCAGGTGGGGCTCACTGCCTCCAATGGGCAGTGAGCCAGGAGACCCTGAGGCAACCCTGGCCTTCCAGGATGGCTACCATCCAAGGCTGGCGTTGGAGAACCAGCACCCCAGACCCAGTGTACTACCAGGTATGGCTCATATGTCTCATCTGCACATCTGTGTGACCAAGAGAGGTCTTAAAATCTGAAATTTAATAATTATCAGTGATAATTAATATACTTATTAGGGAGGTTGGGTGCCCCTATAGCAGATGCAACAGTAGCCACCTTCCTTGCTTCCCTAGGTGGAAGATGGCAACTCTCAAGTCTTACCTAGATGCCTTGAATGAAATAGATTGAAAAAAATGCCTGGCAAGGGTGAGAGTGGCTCATATTTTAGGTAGCCCTTTGAAAGCCCCTCTCTGGTTTTAGAATTCAGAGGAAAGACAAGGGAGCCAGAGTGAGGAGGGCGCATGGCGGTGGGTGGCGGGATCATTTTCGAGGAATGACCTGACATCACCGGACTTGTGCAGCTGGCTCTGTGAGGGTCGATTGTCAGCACACTGAATTTCCCTAGCTTGCTGTCTGGTCTTGGTGCTACGTTTTATTTTTATTTATCACTAAGATATTTTATTATGGACCAGAGCCAGTGTGTAATGAAATGGCATGTAATAAATAGCAGTGCCTCTTGTGCTGGGAGCACTGACCAGGCCCTGGACACATGGGCAGAGGACTACTTAACCCGTCTCACATTTCTCTGGCACAAAATCATGGTTGAAAATTGTCTGTGCCTGTAGAAGGGGAATGGAGTTCTCCTAAAGCCATTCTGCCTGAAGTTGGAGAGGAGATGTTTAACCAATTAATCAATTAGTGGTCTGTGCAGATGGAGGCCAGGACAAAGCAGGCTGTCACTGCAGACTGGCAGGGTTCGAGGGTTGAGCTTTGTACACAGGGTCTCTGAGCTGCGAGTCTTTTTTTGCAGATGAGTGTAATCATCGCATCCTCATCTTAGCCTGGCTGAATGCACATTCAGCGAGTCTGACAACCCATGACAAATGCAGGGGACCTGGGCAGAGGGACCTGCTGCCCGTTGTGCAGGAAGATCTGGGGTACCCAGAGCTGGAAGGGCTTCTGGTGAGGTCAGGGCACCACTGCACCCTGGAGGTGGAAAAGGGCACTGACCCCCCCACTCTGTGCCCCACCCCATCCATGGTAAGCATGGGGAGGAAACGCAGCAACTGTATGCTCTTCCCTGGAAATCAGCACCTCCTTGCCCGGCTCTCTGTCAGCAAGCTGGCTGGGCTGCTGATGTACGTGAGCCGCCGTGTCCTGTTCTCTAGAACCCCATGTCCCTTCAGGACCTGTCTCATGTCACATTCCCTTGGAGTTCCCACTTCAGGCATCTAATCCCGGAGAACATGGATCAGGGCTTTAGCTTTCAGTTCCATTTGGAGACCCAAAGGGAAGGCGCTCCCTGGTGGGTGCATTGTAGCCATGCCTGCCAGGTGGGCGGGCAGGCAGGCAGCTTGGGAGGGATTTGGGGCTGTGGGTGGGTGGTGAGATCACAGCCCCGGGCATACACCTGCTGTCCTCCTTCACAGCAGGCTGCTCAGAGGCCGGGGGCTGTAATGTCACAAGCTACGAAATTAAAAACGGAGTTATGAAAACATGAACCCCTTGTGTCTCTCAAACTTGCTTTGGGCATATGTAACCTGCCTCTAATTCATCAGCCAAAACATTCTTTGCATCTGTAAAAAATGGCAACAAAGCAAACAATTCCATAAATGAACCCAGCCCCCCAAAAACTCCACAAAATTTTTATTTTAATTATACAAGAAATGCATTGATAATTAATATACTCATTAGTAAAAACCATACGTGCAAAGGAAGCTGAAGCCATCTTTAACCCTTCCTCAACTGCAGCCTCTCCCTTCCCAGTTAAATGCTGCGATCAGTTCCAGCTTTCAGACATTTCCTGTGCATTGGTGGATATGTATAAATATACCTCGAAAACATATTACTTTTGTTTCTTTTTTACATAAACTATAGCATAGTGTGCGCTTCCTTTTGTGGTTTGCATCTGCTTGTTTCTCTTCCCTCAAGGAGCTGCTCGGGATAATATGATCAGCACCATCCCTCACCACAGCATCTCTGCACCCTGCATTCTGCACGGGAAAGTTTAACTACTTCACTGCCGCCTTTTCTCTGAGCCGAAGGTCCCCTCCCCGATGGGGGCAGACTGTACAGGCAGGTGTAAGCAGTTGCCCAGACCTGTTTCTGGAGGGTGGGCTCCTCAGAGGCAGTATGTCAGATGAGCATATGAATGCATAAATTAACCAAGTAAAAGCAGTATTCCTGGACCCAAGTGTTTATTGTGATGAACCCAGTTCTACGCAGAATACTGAGGTCCATTAAAAGACAGTAGGTCTTGCTTTTTTCATTCTTTTTAAGAGCTGTTTAATATTCCAGGATATGTATACACCATTGTTAATTTCAACCTCCCTATTGTTAAAAACAGCAGCTGTACATCCTCTACAGGGGAGAATCTTTGCAGATATAAGTTTGATCAAAGTATTAGGTTGTGGGTTCCAGGGTGTCCATTATATCATTTAAAAATAAATAAATAAAAACGAGTACATAAATACAAGGAAGTCTCTGCAGAGATTAGCAAGGAGGGCATGTCACAAGCTGACATTTTAATTAATAGGCTTCTGTTAGACTGATGCCTGATAAAACAGATCTAATCTGTTCCCACTCTTTGTCATCGTTAACAACACTACAGAGAGCTGCATCCTTGCAGAGGAATCTGTAAACACAGCCTTGACTTCATCTCCCATAACTCCTGCGTGGCAGGATGGTTGGTTAAACGGTTTGTGCAAGTTCATTTTCATACAGTGATCTTTCTAATGAAAAAAAACCCTTAGCCTGGCACAGAAGCCCCTCAGGGTCTGGCTTGCTGCTCACCCACCTCACTCTGTAGCCCCCATCCCTGGGAGGTACCCTTTTGTGTCCAACAGTCTGCCAGGGCATTGCCCCCAGAGCTGCCAAGCTCACTGACATGGTCACAATCTAGAGAATGTTGGCATTTTTCTATGGCTGACAACAGTGGCCAAGTGCTTCATTTCCTCTGTCTTGTCCCTCTCCAGATGGTGCCTGCGTGTGACTCGGTTTCCCACCCTGAGAGCGACTTGCACCCTCCTCCTGGACTCCATTGTCAGAAGTCCTGTCACCTGCATGGTGGTGCTGGGTGAGTCTACTGATCTGGGGGAAACTAGTCGCGTTCACCTTCGGCCACGTCCCCTATTGCTCCCCATTGCTTCAGCCTCTGGGTCAGAGCCCGGGTCACAGCCAGGGCTCAGGCAACTGGGACTGGTAGCTCTGCGTTGCCCTGTGGGGTGTAACACCAGCCTGGAGAGCTGGCTTGTCTGCCATCGCTGCTCACAGAGGTGAATAATGGGTTTGGTGTCTGTGACAGGGAGGGCTCTGCAAGGGCAGCGGAGCAGGTTCTCCCTCTGGGCAGGGCAGAGGACACAGGGTGTGATGATGCACAGCATAGCTTTGGGGCAGAGGACTCCATCTGCAGGCACGTGTATGAGTCTGTGTATGCATCTCTGTGTGCATGTGTGTGCGTGCATGCGTGTGTGTGTGTACGTGTGTGTGTGTGTGTGTGTGAACATGCGTGTGGCGGGGAGATGCGAGCCACCGGAAGTGTGCGGGTTTAGTCCCCTCTCTCCTGGGAGATAGGTGGGAGGGGGCTCGCAGCAAGCCATCCGTTGCGGGCTTCAGCCCAGCTATAGAGCTGTGTGTCCTTGGCAAATCCCCAAGTGTTTCTGTGCCTTGGTTCCCTGATACTTTAAAAAAAAAAAAAAGGAAGGATAAAGAAAAATGAAAAAAGAAAAAATATCATAATCCTCCCCACACAGGGTAGTTAAGATTTCAACGAGAAAACCGCGCAGATCAGCCCTCCCACCCGGTAGCCAGCGCAGACCACCCTGCCAGCCCTATAGCTCCCACATCTCACGCACTGAGCGCACCCCAGGGGCCGCCCCTCCTTTCCCGAGCTGAGACCAAACGCAGCGAAACAAAAACGCGGGTAAAATGAAGCCGACCGTGTGCCCCACTCGGGCGCTCTGCCCGGTCGGCTCACGCGCGCCTTTTCTCACATGTGGAGTCCAGGGCAGGGACTGTCCTGCCACCTTTAATTAAGTTCTCCTGAGAAGTTTGGGGAGAGTTTATTTTATTTTTACATAAATAAATATAAAAAGCCAGACGCTCTCAGGCAGGTTTCGAGGCTGAGTTTTGTAGGGTTTGGCCAGGGCAGCAGGTCTGCCTTCTGTCCTGGTTAGGGCAGAATCCCAGAAGCGCGCTCCGCCCTGCCTGCCTCAGCAGGCACCCTGCGGGCTCGGCACTCGCTGGCCCGCTGGGCACTGCGGGCTCGCTGCCCTGAGCATGCGGCCGGCCGCAGCCGCGCAGACCCTCCCTCCCTGCCTTCGCTTTCTAGCCTCTGGGGCTTGAGCCTGCCAGGGGGGTGCGGGTCTCAGGGTGCTTCTCTGCCGCTATTGTCACCCTGCCCAGAGCTCTGCAGCAGCGCGGGTGCGGACTGCTGGAACCCCACTTCCTAAGTTCCCAGTGTGCCTGGGGCAGAAGAGGTAATTGGCAGAGGGCAGCAGTGTCCTCTCCCTGCCTGGCAGGAGCCTCTGCCCCAGCCAGGTCTTTGGGAGAAGTGACATTTCAAACTCACCAAAGCTCCTCAGAGCCCGCTCCAATCCCAAGCAGAAATGTTTATTCACAAGTTCCACACCTGGGCGCCTCCAGTCCTGTGTCCCTGTGCCCCGTCCCCACACAGTGCTGCAGGGCTGGTAGCACACTTGTAAACGTCATGTTTCCAAACACGTCCACACCCAGAGCTTTAAACCAATCCTTCCTTCCATTAAAAACAGGGCAGCACCACAACAAGACAACAAATCCCAAGGCACCTAAAAGCTAGAGGGGGTGGGCGTCCAGGGCTGTCTGTCTGTCCTGGGGCCCAAGGGGCGCCTGCACGCTCACCAGCAACGCGATGCTGCCCCCCCTCGGTGGGCTGGAGCATCTGTGCCACCAGAGGCTGACTGACGGCTGTCAGGAGCGGGACAATTAGGCACCCGAGCCCAGGGCTCTTTTCCTCAGTGACTGTGCCCTGTTCAAAATCCTTCTGCTCTGTGGGGGTGTGTCGTTGTCCCTGCAGATTAGCGAGACCCCTTGGACCCCTCATAAACAGAGACCCCAGCCGGCCTCGCAGCTGACCTGTGCACATTCGTGTGCACACACACGCTCACACACTCATACGACACACGCCTGCATTGGGAACAAAGACCAGAAACTCCTTTAGAAACTGCACAACACAGGCTTGTCTGGCAGAGGTCCTCAGAGAGAGGCCCCGTCCACCTGCAGCCCTGGGAACCGAGCCCCATGAACAGGCCATGAGAGCAGTCTTCGAGGCAGGTGTGAACGGGGTACATGCACACTGGCCCCTCAGCTCCACTCCTTGGTGAGGGGCTTTCACAAGTCTCAGCCCTGCAGCAGGCGAGACCTGTGGCTGTGCCCCTGCTTTTCCCATTACTAGCTGGCACTCAACCTGCCAGTGTCCTCTCTGTTCCTCATACCTACTGTGCCAACCTGTTGCCCCACCATTCTGTGACACCCTAGTTGGCTGATCCTATCAGGGGTTTGGGGGACAGCCTCCATTTCTCCAAGCAGAGACTTCTGTGACTGGTGCTGTCCCTCACGTCCCATTTGGACAGAGCCCTCTGCCAGGGCATCCCTGTGCCTTGGCTGTCCTGACCCCAGCTCCCGCCCCGCAGCAGTCCCACAGGTTTTCTTGGGACTTGGTAACTTGGGAGCTTCATGGCTGTGTGGGGTCCCCAGTGACGCAACAGCCCTTCTCTGTTTGCTCGCCGCCGCCCTATGCTCGCTGTCCCCAGCCCCCCACCTGAATGGCTGGAACACAGTGTCGAGCCGCCTTTCCCATCTGCCTCTGGCCCCTTTGCCCTCAGCTCTGTGCAGCGGCAAGCTCACAATCCCCCAGCCCCTCACTGCTGCCCTGAGCAGCAGAACCCCCACGGCGAGAGGAGAGCTCCAGGACTCCTCGCCTGCCTGCGGCAACTCGCCTGGGTCGACCTGGGACAGAGTCCTTCGCCCCATTGTTGTGACAGAGCCAGGCTGAGGGCTCAGCGGCGTGCGCTTTCTGAGCCGCTTTCTGTCTTATCTGCTCAGCAGCTCTGAGCCCTCTCGGGTGTTTTCACAGCCCCTTTGCCAGTTGCCAGGGAGAAGCCTCTCCACACACAACCACTCCTGCCCGGCCCTGGGCAGCACACCTCAGCAACGGCACAGGGCTGGGGGCTCCCGAGCCAGGCAGACCCACCCGTTCTGCTCCTGTGCTTAGAGCTGGGAGCTTGGAGCTGAGAGCTGGGAGACCACAGTGAATTCCTGTTACTTTTCAATTTGTTTTTTCTCCCCTGAGAAATTGAGATGAGAGTTTGTCTCTCACTGGCTTGAACTAAGGGCGCAGGGAGATAAGAGTAGCCCGCATACATCAGACACTTCATCAAAGCTCATGGAGGCGACAGTAGGGCCAGGGCAGGGAGAGACGCATGTAACAAGTGTCATAAGAGAGAGCTGTCCGGCCTTGCAGGACCTGCCTGCGTGCACGCGCAAACACAGTCTCTCCTGGCAGAGGCCCCTCTGCCGGCTCGATTGAGCAAGTCAAGTCAGCCGGAGGCAGCCCCTGGCCTTGGAACTCACAGTAGATGCAGCAGAGGCCACATCTGCATCTAATAGACCAGCAATTTGCATTGTATATCACAGCACCCGCGGTAGAGCAGAAAGGCATAAAGAAACGTTTTCCCTGTCACTTCCTCGAAGGGCCAGCTCGGGGAGCTTTCTGGGCAACCCCTGGACTGGGAACCAGCCACCCTCCATGCATTCACCCTTCAGAGCCCACAGGGCACCTACCTTGCCTGAGCTCGGACTTGAGAGTAGAGCTGCGGCTGAGGAGATCCCGGTCGGACCGAGAGCAGGGCTGGGGCTGAGAAGATGCTGGTCAGACCGAGAGCAGAGGTGGGGCTGAGGAGATGCCGGTTGGCTTCCTGTCCCAGAGCTCTGTGGGTCTGTTGAGTCTGTTGGGGAAGAGATATAGTCGCTGAGGATCAAAGGGATCAGGGTGGGTGATAGCAGTTAAATTCCAGAAGCCCTGGGCTGGGCTTTCTGCCTAGAACCCGATAAGCCAGAGCTCTGATCTCAAAATCCCCATTTGATTGATGAAGAAACTGAGGCACAGAAAGGGGAAGCCCGTACTTACCAGCTGTCAGCTGGTGCAAAGCCAGACAGGATGGAACCCAGGCTCCCTGAGGCTCCCACCACACCCTGCAGCTGTGACTGCTCAGCGAGGCTGTGCAGAGTGCTGGGGTGTGGGTGGGCAGGGGACGGATTGATCACTTATAAGCACCTCCCAGCGGTGCTTGAGATCCCAGCTCCTCTGTGGCCCAATCCGTTTGAAGGGCAGATTCAAAATTAGGTGTTAGCACCTATGGGCAGAGGCTTATGAAAATGGCATTATTAACCTGACGTAGAGAGGGCTCTGCCTGGCTACAAGCAGACTGCAAGTAGAGACAGAGGGGGTTGGGGGGTTGTTTATGTGGACAGTGAGTTGGAAAGCCTGGGGAACATCCAGGGGCCCTGGGGAGCCCAGAGCAAAGAGCCAGCTTTGCAGGGGCTGAGAAAGTGCCCAGCAGTGGGCATCTCTTCAAGGCAGCCCCTGGCCTAAGGGAGGTACCTCCATCTCCATCCCACTAGTGGGCAGAGGGTCCCCAGCCCTTCCTCTGACACACACAGGGGCCACAAGCCTCTCTCACCTTCAAGTCCCACCTGTGAGCTAGAGATGAAAACCAAACGTCATCACTGGCAAAGACCCCGTTCCCACAACGTCCCCTGGCCACTGCTGCAGCTGCCAGACACCTGTCTGCTTGTCAGAGCGATATTCAACAGGAGAAATGCCCTCTGCCTGAGCCCCTTCCCTTCCAGCAGGGCGGAGGGAGCAGAATGGACGGGGAGAGAGGGAAGCCGTATCCCCTACTCAGAGCAGCAGCCGAGTGCAGCTCCGCGTCCGGCAGGACTTAGGCCACTGGAGATTTGTGCCAACTCACGGTGCGGTGGAATCACAGTCTGAATTCTTCAGACACCAGCCAAGAGTCTGTGGCGCCCCCAAGTGCCACAAGGGGGCTGCCTGGGCCACATTTTTGAGTCCGAAGAAAGTGAGGAGGGGAAGACATCAAGAGAGACCCGAGCTTGGGCTTTGCCTTTGGCAGTGCGCGTGTAGTCGCAGCGGCAGTTGCAGAGGGGGGACAGGCAGATGGGGCGCTGTGTTCTGGGCAGGGGGCGCCTGGGGAGGTGGCCGGAGACACTGCCACAGCTGCCTGGAGGGTCAGAGTTGTCCGAGGGCTGGCGGGCTGGCTGGCTGGCTGGCTGGCTGGCTGGCGGGCGGGCAGGCAGGCAGGCAGCCGGAGGAGCAGGCGGGCATTGCTCCCCGAAGTGGGAATGGAGGCTGAGGGAGGCAGCGCTCTCAGGCGGTGCGCGGTGGCTGCGCGCCCACAGGGCGGAAGCACAGGGACCGGGACTCTAGTTGCCGCAGAAGCGCCAGACAAGTAGGGGCAAAGAAGACACTGCTGGGGGCACAGCACGTCCAGGAGAGGACCCCAGACAGGTCAGTTTACCGCGCTGTGATTGACAGCACAGCAGAGCTGAGAAGCTGGAGAGGCTTGCCACAGTTTGAAGGAAATAAACACTAATTCTTTTCCTTCCTAAAAAGCTAAACAGACAAACGAAAAAACAAATGATCCCCCAAAGAAAAACAAAAGCAAAAGCAAAAATTCATTGAAATCTCAACAGCAGAGACTTCCCTAGCACAGTTGTCCCCACCACCCCAGGGTCTTCATTTGAAGCCCATGTGACGGGTGACAGCGTTGTCCTGGTAACCAAGCCGACTCCAGCGTCACAGGGATGAACGCATCAGGTGGTCGCCTGTGCTGAGAAGGCAGAGGTCCCCACAGGGGCCCTTTGGGAGCCAGGAAAGGGTCTGAGGGGAGCTTTCGGGGCAGGACGTCCAGCAGGGAGCTGGATTTGGGCATGGAGTGTGGTGAGCTGGTGGGTGCTGATCCCCTCACGTCCATCCCATGTTGGCACCTGCTGTGTGAATCAGCCCCTTACACTCCCAGCGCTTGCTGCCAACCCCGTGCCTGCTTTGTTTTCAGGGCTCTCCTCTGCCCCACCTGCTTGTCACCTATACTTTTATTTTTTCACTTACAGATTTAAAACTCTTTTTATTATGGGAAATTTCAAGTTACACAGTCATAGATGAAATAATGCAGTTTTCAAAAGTCTCAGTTCTAAATTTTGTGCTGTCATTTCCAAGGAGAAACCCCATAAAATCTTGGTCCCTCTGTTCCCTATAATCAACAAATTGTCCCTGCTCAACAACCTCAGTACAGGACTGTTTGGAAGCAATTTCTAGGTACTATGTTTGATTCCCTGGACATTTTTGGAGTTTATTTCTCTAAAACGGAAGGGACTCTCCATTCATTGAAAATATAAGTATGATGCCATGATCACAATAGAAAATTAACTATTTCCTTAATGTCACCCAACCTCTGTTCAGCACTCAGATATTTCTGCTGGAATTACACGGGTTTTACAGTTGGCTTGTTCAAATCTGTGTCCAACCTTCCTTCTGCACTTCGAAAGGGCTTGAAGGGTTCTAGAAGGTGAGTGTGTCACACATTTGAAGGTGTCTTCAAAGTCTCCAGCCCCTGTCTCATATGTGATACACTCCAGCAAACAACCACTTGTAAGAATTTTCCCTGGGAACCTCCAAAGCAAAGTTGGGCTGGGGTAGCAAAAAACACTTGGCCCTTGTCCACCACACACAGGCTCCTGGCTGTCCAGAGCCGCAAGTGGTGAGGTCAAAGTATGGCCCACATCTTAGCAAGGGCAGCTGCAGTCCCGGGGCTGGGTCTGCATGGACCTCTGGTAACTGGGCAACAGTAGGGAACCCCCGTTCGGTGCCGGTCTGCTGGGCCCACCACTACCCCAAGCTGCTGTGCACAGGCTCCAGTGGAATGTGTAGCATTACAACATCAAGGCCTGTTTCTGAGAAGCATTTCTCAACCCAGCAGGGAAGGGGCAATGGTTTTCATCCTGCACAAATCCTAGCCTGATAGCAAAGGCAAAGGGAGGGAGTGTGTAATGACAGTTCTCTGAGGCCAGGCCCTGGGATATACTTGCTCTCTTTGAACCTCTGCCTGCTACATCTGCTGTCTCTTTATTTTACAGACGAGAAGGCCTTGGGAGGTCAGTGAGTCACCAACAATGGGCTAGAGTGCAGGACCCACTGAGATGTGTCTGATTGCTTTGCTTTGCTAAATCAAGAGGCAGAAAGATGGAGGATAGGTGTGGTGGCTGGAGGTGTCCCATCAAGATGCTTAAGATGTGGGGAATTGGCCGGTAAGACATGTGCTAATCACGGGTGCTGGAGAAGTGCAGATGGGAGACCAGGAGATGGGTGAGCCACATTTTGAGTGCACCAACAGCCTCGGGTGGCATTGCGACGTCAGGTGGGCAACCAGGTGCGGAGCCCAAGTCTCCGGTAGCTGCTCTTGGTCCCCGATGCTTCTACACAACACTGGGCACAGTGTACAGTCTCTCCTGGATGACTGCACCTTGAGCCCAGCCCCATGGCCAGCTCTTCTCTCGAATTGGTGTTATTCTAGCCCCTCTAAATCATTCAGTATCTCTCTGGTCCCAATTGCCATTTTCAATGAAAAGAGGAAGCAACTTAGGTTTAAGGATGGGCAAGGACCCCCCAAATCACACAGAAAGCAAATGCAGACCCAAGGTTTGAATCTGGGTCTTCCTTTCAAACCCACACTCAGGATCTAGATCTTATTTTCTCTCTCTGTCTGTCTCTCTCTTTGAGACAGGGTTTAATTGTGTAGCCCAAGCTGGCTTTCAAGACTCTCTGTGGCTGAGGATGGCCTTCTGCCTTCACCTCCCAAATGCTGGGGTTGCCTGTTATCACCACACCTGGCTCCTATTGCTTTGGCTGTGCCTTGAAAAAGTGCACTCCTCGGCGTTCATCCATGTTCACCTTGTGAACTGAACATCTTATCCAATCAACTCCCAGTTTATTTCTCAAGTTACATCTCCTTCTGTGTCTCCCACATGCCATGATCATGCCAGCAGTGACCACACAGATCACGGGCATCTATAGGGTAATTAGTGCAGGCCAATTAGATTGCTGGGATTTTGTATTCTGAAATGCCAGCAGGAGCATGTCTGGACATGAATGCAGAGCCTGAACGGTGCGGGACAGGAAGGGAAGGTCCAGCAGAAGTAAGTCTGAGGGTTTCCTCTGGGACTGCCTGAGCTTTAACAGACATGTTTTCAGAAACTAAAGGCCAAACTGTTCCATAGACCCTGGATGCTGAGGCCTCAATTCCAGCTCTGTCATTTATTGGCTTTTGAGTTTGGGCAAAGTGTTTCACCACTGTGCCTCAGTTTCTTCCACTCTCATATGGAAATCCCAGTAATAGTATAAGAATGGGTCATAGAAGAATAAATTTGAGTCAAACATGTAAAATGCTTAGAAGAGTGAGTTCCATGGTGCGGATACTCAATAAATATTTTCTTTTAATTAAAGTTACAATTAAGCTAACTGTTCCCATTGAGATGTCATTGACTATTTCTGGTAAGAAGCATTATCTGTATTTTATAGACCCAAACAGGTATTCAGACAGGGATGGAGTTTGACTTTGAAGAGTAAGCTTGTGAAATAGACACAAAATGCAAGTTGAAGACCCAAAGACCTGACTTCTAATGGTGGCTGTGGCCGTTTAAAGGAAGACTGAGCCCATGAAGGGTCACCTTGCCGAGCAGGTAGTTGTACTCTGGGCAGTGGGAGCCGGGAGGAGAAGACAGGTGAGGGGCAAAGTGCACGGTGCACTTCCCAGGTTGGAATTGGCCAAATTTCACAGCTTCAGAAATGCTGGCCAGACATCTCCATTCTCCTGTATTCTCTCACAGACCTCTTCCCTCCCTGATTTCGGGGAAGCAGGTGGTCAGTCCCTTTAGAAATGTTGCATTGCCTGCTCTGCTCCCTGGAGGGTAACCACCTGCTGCAGCTCTATCTCACACCATAGAGCATGAGGATGGTGACCTCCTCCAATGGCTGGGCGGAACTCTGGCACCTTGAGCCTTGGAGGTGCCTAGCTGCACCTGCCTGGGTCTGGGCTTACCAGTGGATCCCTGCAGCTTGGTGGCAGGAGACAGGCTTCCACCGGAGCTGACTTCCTGGCATGGGTTGGGTTAAGCCATGACCCCTGTCAGCGTGTGGCTTCAGAGTCCAGGTGAGCCCTGCGGGCTCTGTGGCACTGCACCTCTCTCTGGAACCATGGGTGATGGGGCCGTATGGGACACCCGGGGTCTCCTGGAGTGGTCCTGAGCCCCTGGGGCTGTCCCTGGAAAGTCTTGCCAGGCTCCCCATCCCAATACCCACGCATCTCTCACACACACACACACACACACATGTCCTAAGATCACATGCTGCAAAGTTGAGATCCCCCCACCCTGCCCGGCACCACACCACCCTTGCCACACGA
This sequence comes from Petromus typicus, assembly GCA_004026965.1. Lineage (NCBI taxonomy): Eukaryota > Metazoa > Chordata > Mammalia > Rodentia > Petromuridae > Petromus > Petromus typicus. The sequence continues at coordinate 56,674 of PVIR01007070.1, forward strand.
ACGGTCTGCGCAGCTCTCACCCTCCGCGGTGCACGCTCTGGGTTCTCACCACCTCCAGCCTCCACTGTCTTTGTTTTCTGTCTACTTTCTCTGTTCCCGTCTCTGTCCACAGGGATGTTCCTCCTCCGAGGACTTCGCTGTTCTGTGCACTCCTGTGTCCCCAGTCCCGGTCCCAGTGCCTGGGGCGGACTAAGTGAGCTGAAAACTTTTTAGGGGAGAAACGATTGAAGCCGCAGATCATCCTCACACTGGAGAATCCCACCGTGTGTGGAGCAGGCAGCCGGCGCTTGGTTCAGAGTATGCATTCAATAAATATTGGCTAATTATGATTATTATGTCTAATTCACAGGGCTATTGTGAGGATCAAACAAGATAACGTATGCTCACACATGCTGCGGACATTCCGTGCTGGGTACAGGAGGTACAACATTAATACTCCCTATTGCTGGGAGGGGGATTGCGGGAGGGGGAGGGAGGGCTATGGGATGAGTGCCAGGGGAGGAATGGTCTTTCGAGGACTCCTTTGTGGACTCCCGAATAGCTTTGTTTATGTGTATATGACATTACAATGCGCACGTAATTTACAGAATTGTTCTCATGTCTTCTGAGCGGCTCTGAGGCCAGTGTGCTGGGTGCCTGCCCGGGCCTTCTGGGAGGGTGGAGGGAAACCACACTGTCAGTAAGAGCCTCCATTGGATTCCTGGGAATGGTGTGGGCCTCAAGAATCCCCAGGTGTAGATCACCCTGAGACAGCCTCCCTTTCATGCTAGGGATTTCAGTTTTCCAAAGTGCACCCCATGGTTGGATTTCTGTTTTCCAGGGCACTTGGTTAAACTTTGATGTCACTGTCCAAAAACAGCACAGTCTCCCGCCTGAGGCCCACCCATTGTGAAGGGTGTGGCCCACATGCCCTAATAACTGTTCCTCTAAGCTGATCGGGGACATGTGACCAGCGGGGTAGGCAAGGAAGGTTCGAGGGGTGCTGGGAGGCTTGGGCCTGTGAAGGGTGGGTGCTGCTTGAGGCTTTGTCTGCACTTGTCAGTCGGTTGATCGGTCGGTCTGTTGTCCTCCACCTGCACGATGGACCCACTCTGCAGTCGCACAAGTCGGGGCACAAGATAGAGAGGCCAGGTCACGTCTCTGCAGTTACACAGCTCATGAGTGCCTGCTGGGGTGGAACCTGGTCTGTCTGTCTGTCTAGCACCACAGCTCGGGCGCTGCTGCAGGGGAGCAGAAGTTTGGAGGGGCTCAGAGATGCGCGGGGGGCTCTCACGTGCCTGGGTTTGGCACGAAGACAATGACTAACTCTGCTTGGGGATGGGCAGGGAGAGCCTGGCGGCTTCCCAGGGTCACCCTGCTGGGTGCAGATCGAGCTTGGACCCAAAGGTGGGCCCTTCAGGACCAGTGCCTGTGCTCTGCCCTCGGGCTACACTACCTTGTGACTGTTGGTGGAGGTGGTGTGGAGCACAAGGCCTAGCGTGGAGTCCTTGTTTGAAACCAGGGTGGGTGGATTCAGAAGTCAAGCTTGCGTCTTTCCTTCTTCCGGTTTGACTTTTTTGGCTTTCAACTGTGCCATCAGACTTGGGCCTTGCAAGCCACAGGCCCATGGAAAAGATTTGTTTTTTGAGACAAGGTCTTGCTATGTAGTTTAGGCTGGTCTGGAACTTGTGGCAATCCTCCTTCCTCCTCAGCCTCCTGGGGATGACAGGCATGCCCCCCCCCACCCAATGAATACACGCATGTGTTAAAATTTACACATGTACAAAGTGGGAGGGGAGGGTGTCTGGGAGACTTGAGCATGATTTGTAAAGGTTTAAGGAGTGTGAGGGGAAAGGGAATACATTGGAGGAGGGTTTTGTTACAAGTGATCATAGCAATGGAAAAATAAAAGCGGGGCCAGCCATCAATGATGGCAGGAGTGGGAGAGACCAAGGACTGGGATTAACTCGCCACCACTGAGGGACATAAAGAAGGTGCTCAGAGTGATGTATGGCTATTTATTTTTATTATTAAAAATATTAAAGGAATAAAAAATAATGAAATCAAGGCCTGTAATAGAACAGTTGAGAATCTGCTGGGTAAAAACATGACTACTTCCAGTGTGCTAACCTGACATTAATGAACACAAGTGGTCCAGCAGGCAACTCTGTTCCTCTCAGCGTGGCTTTGGGTCCCTCGAAAGGACACTCTGGGCATCCTCTGCCAGAGGCGAAAGCCAGGCTCAATGATGTCCCCTCAGTGGGTAAAAATAACGGCAGGATAAGATTAGAGTGCCACGTGTGGACCAGTGGTGCTATCGTGTTTCGCCCCTTCCAGCTTCATTGGAGTTCATTTGGCAGATAAAAACTGTATAGGCTGCTGGTGTGATGTTTGGATACATTGCAAAATGATTATCCACCTAATTAGCATATCATGTCACTGCATGTAATTACCTCTTTTGGCATGTGGCAAGAAACCTTAAGAACCATTTCTTTTGCAAATTTCAATTATATACTGTTGCTAACTGTAGTTGCCTGCTGCACTTGAGGTCCCCACGACTTACTTCTCTCGCGAGTAAAAGTATATAGCCATCGATTTGTTTTATTGCTTTTTTCATCCACTGATTCCTGTTAACAACTTTTCTATTCTGTCCCTGCCTCTCAATCCCCCCAGTAAAATCTAAGCTGCTGAGGCTCTGGGCGGGACGCGGCAATTCAGAGGCTGACTGTGCTTGGGCTGGGCAGTGGCTTCAGTGTATTTGCTGTACGGTTAAAAATAAACTAAATGAATAAATGAAAAACCAGAAGGATGTCATGAAAGGGCCAGAAAAATATTTTCTGAACTAAGAATGGAGATGCAACCATTTATGTACAACTGTTGACTGTTCACGACAGAATAAGACTTGTACCTCTATGGATGAGAAGCAGTCGGGTGAACTAAACAATGTTTTTGTGTGGAATTGTTGCGGGATTCATTTATGCTTATTGTATTTAAAAGACAAATAAAAGGAGAGAATAGGAAATAAGGATGAGATTATATCTGGAATCAAAGAGTATTATTTAATTCTGTGTACCTGAGTGTCAGGAGAATATTTTTGTTGGTTCATGTGTGGATAAGAAACAGACAGATGCTTGTAATAGTGATTATTTTTGTTTTGGATTTGGGTGATGAATTGATGCCTATTCATTGTAACAATAAAAATCAATAAAAGAATAAAAAGAAATACTGATAATTGTGCCTGGCCCCTGGGGGAGTCTGTGTCACAAACTAAAGATTGTAATTAATCCTGTGCTGCTCACCAATGACCATCTAATTATTTTTCTCATTTTTGACTTTTGGATCCTGTCTAGTATCTGCCTATGTTCTGCAGAGAGGAGCCCTCGATGTCGCAGTGGTGCTGTGCCCCTGACGGATGTGCTCCTGCGGATGGAGCCTGTGGCCTGTGGGCCAGCGCCCGCCCCGTAAGTAGCAGCGAGCTGTGATTTTGAGCTTGGGTGACTGGCTGATGGGTGTTTATTGCATTATTAAACACGAATGGCTCTGTACATAAAATCAAAGATGAGACTGTCACGAACCGAGGGCAATTAGCCCAATTAGGCATAACCAGCACCAAATTAAGCAAAATATCACTAGGCTATCCTCTGTGTGGGCCATAGTGAAGGGAAAAGCAGCACCTCTGTGCATGGATATGTGTCTCCCTAGCTCTCTCTACATGGTCCCATATGACCCTTGTGTCATGTAGAGCTCATGTGTTTCTTATGTGTTCATGGTCGGTTCATGTCTAATTATGGGTTTGTTAAACCTAATGGGTGCAGACAAAATCAGAGAGTGTTAAGCATAGATGAAGGAAGACCATAAATCACGATTTGTAGTTCTATGATTCTCTGAACTTTAGAAACCTTGAATGCTTTTCATTTACTGTAATAGACTTTTACTACCAACGTATGAGCTCTGGATGGTGTAGATGCTTCCCTACTGGAAACCTGACCAGGACAGCTGCTCACAAAGAAACCAGACACCGGTAGTTTTCCTTGAGTTTGGTAGGATTAATGGGTGTTCTTTCATGATATTTTCAGGGATAAAACCATGGAGTCAAGAGTAGCCCAGGGAAGCTAATATTTTGAAAGTCAAAACTGATTTCAGTTCTATAGGTGGGCGCCATTAGGAGAGAGCCCTGGGTGTCTGCTTTTCTGTTAGCTGATTTTTGTCGCACGCTTCGCAGTCCCTGCACCCGCGCAGTATTCATGAGGATTTTGACTCTTTCTTGGGTAAACAAAGCATGTAAAGAGGATTTAGGATTGTTCGTCAGTAATCATAGATAAGTGAGGGAATGAGTGAAAAAGTTAAGAATAAATGCAAAGAACCAACATGGGCACAGACAGTGCCATCGCAGGGCAGGGAGTGCTGCTGTCACTTTGGCGTCCATTTGAACATAGGCTTCGCTTCCGCAGACCAGAAGCATTGCAAGCCCCGCTTGTTGTGGTCTGCAGTTCTCCACCTCCTCTTGGCTCTTCAGTGCGTGCCTCTTCATGGGTACATCCTGATGGACTTGCTACATGCAACCTGTTGACTCCCCACCATCCCCATCAACCCGCACTACACGCTCCAGTTCAATTCCTGGCAGGAAATCTGCTTGGGTTTCACTGTGTTCCCCCGCACAGCAGCATTTCTTCCTGTTGCCCGTGTGAGGCAGCCTCCCAGGCTTTTGGGTTGGGTAAGTAAGAAACGGCTTCGGCAGTGTTTTGTTGTCTCTCGTGTGCCCAGCACACCTGAATTCAAGCTTTTTCTGGGTCAGGGGTGTCTGGAGAGTGCTTCCCTTGTCACAGTAAATCGATCACAGGTTCAAGAAGCATCCCAAGGTCCCTGTGAGCAGGCTAGGGGAAGACACGAGGCCAGGGGAGGTGTCCTAGGTGGTGGGCTGGTGTCAGGATAAAGTATCCTGTGCAGAGCGTGCTGGCCAAAGCCACTGATTCATGAAAACTTGGACTAGATTTATCCATTTTATCTAGTAACTGTGAAGTGTTAGCTCAAATGTGTACTCTGGTTTGTGGGAACATGTCTCCCGTGTTGAAGATCTATGCATATTGACTGGAGAAAATCAAAATCTTACCAGCATTGTAGTTTGTGTTGAAGAGTGGCTTTGAGGGTCCTCAGTATATTTTTCAGTGATTTACTGAGGGAAATGATCACTGGATACTAAATTACATACATGGTGCAAAGGTGACAATGTTCCGGGAACCAGGGTTTGTCATTAATTCATATCACAAGTGTAGTTTGTCAGTACGAGGTCTCTTCTGTGGCATGTTGGGGAGGAGGTCAGTGATAGGTCTGGCTAATCGCCCTGAGACGCGAGGGCAGGTGGAGGATGAACTGGAGCCCAGCTGGGTATTTGGGGATTTAGTAAGACCCTGTCTCAAAATAAAAAGTTAAAGGAGGCTGGAGATATAGCTTAGTGCAAAAGCCCTGAGTTTAGTCCTTATTATGACCAAAAAAGAATTTTAAAAATTAATGAATTTATTGCAAAGACCAATTATGAGAATGTGATATCAAAGGATATGATTAAGAATTAATCCATTTCAACACAACTTTATTTCATTGAAAATACAGCATGTTCTTTTTATTAGCATTGTAATATTCCCGATTAATTTTATACCACTTTGGAGTTGAACAGTCCTCCATTGACCTGTGCTATTGCCTCCCTGGGCAGTAGCACACAGCCAGGGGAGACACACTGTTTGGAGAGGTGGTGTCTTCACAGTGGCCCCTATGTCATCTTTGAGATATAGAGAAATTAAATAAGAAAGCTGACAGTAGGCCCTGATAAGTGTGGAATTGCTATAAATCAAGACTGGTGACTGACACATTGGCACTACAGTTACATACATTGTGGGAAGAAGACCAGGGCATTATCTGTGGACATGTAATATGTGGACCTGCACTGTCCACAGACTGGTTCCTTCCATGGTGTCTCTTTTTTTTTTTTTTTTAAGGTTTTTTGAGACAGGGTCTCACTTTGTGGTTCAGGCTGGCCCTGAGCTCAGCCTCAAACTCACATCACAGCAATCCTCCTGCCTCTGCCTCCCGAGTGCTGGGATTACAGGCGTGAGCCACCACGCCCGGCACTGTGGTATGTGGTACTGGTTGCTGCTGGGCGTGAGTCTCCATGCCCAGTATGGTATGTGGTTACTGGGGAATCGAACCCGGGCCCTTG
>PVIR01007071.1:0-16411 GCA_004026965.1 Petromus typicus
AAAAAAAAAAAAAAAGAGTTGAGGATGAGAAAATCAACCCTTCCATGTACAGCAGGAAGGCTGAGTGGAAAGCCCTGAGGGTGAAGGCCCTTTGACTTGGCCAGTGAGATACTTTTGATCTCCACAGAAGCAACTTTCTAGCATAATGAGACAAAAGCCCAGAGTGACCTAGTTGTATACTGAGATTTGAAGAATGGACGGAAAGTATATAGATTCTTCTTTTATAAGTGCCAAGGAGAAAGAGAAAGATTGGCTTTTAAAGAGTTTGAGGGTAAGGTAGGTTTTATGTGTACATTTTAATTAAGACAAGAAGAGAGTGTTTGTAGAACAAAGGGAAAAGATTGAAATTACAAGATAGAGAACAGGAGATGGTACATGGTTCTTAAGGGAACAGGAAAAATCAACCTCATAATATAGATGAAGACATCCTTGCACTGGAGAGAAATGCCATTTCTTTACTGTGATGATAATAGTTTGTAAGTGGAGAGGAAGGTAAGCAGTGTGAAGTTCACATCCAACAATCTTGCTGTGTCATCTGCCACAGATTGGCCTCTTATACCCTCATATACTGATCTGGATGCAGTCACTATGACACTAACAAGGCTCCTAATGTTTTGATACTTGTTCTCTCCGTGCCATCAGGACACACCACCAAGACTTTTCAAAAGCATTAAAATGTTTGAATAAATCATATAGACAAAGATTTACCAAAAATACTTCTCAGTTGGCTTGCTGAGTAGAAAAATATTCTGCATATTTTATGCTTTAAACATACCCAGATTAACTCAAAAGGTATCATGCACAATTCTTAAACAAAGATGAGGGGAAATAAAGAGATTCAGTGTCTGAGCGATGCCTTTTGAGTCAGCCCTTTTATTCCTCACTGTGCACCTCTATCCATTATTTTCATTGTACGGTTTCAGAAATAGTCATTAATAACACTGTTAACTTATATTAACTGAGTTTTTACTAAGTGTCAAGCATTTCATTGAGAGTTTAGCACTTTAATTTATTTCATCCTCTTAATAACTCTCTTCTTATAGAAAAGTGAACACTTATTGTAATTTATTTTACAGATAAGAAAATATGAAAGGAGTTTATATGATTGCTGATTTGCTCAGAATCATACAGCTGGTAAAGATGCAGTACTGGCTTTCGCATCCAGCCATTCTCCGTCATTGCTATGAGTACAGTAAAGGTCTGAATGACTTTGGTTGTAAAATGTGTACCAAGCTCATAGGTTAGACATGTATCCATTGCTTAATTACACAGCCATTCTAGAAATTTGTGATCCTGAAGGCCTATATGGGCCTGGGAATGTTTATTCCTGAGGATCTGTTTATTATTCAACATTACACTCCCAGTTTGAGCACATTTTAAATCTTTTATAAATATTTGATGAATAGTTAAATGAACAAGCAAAGTTGATTTCTCTCCAATCACCCAATAGCTTTGTGCTGAGATGTTCAGATGTATTGAGACAAGCTGGTGTATTAGGAGCAGGGGGGTGGTGTCTAGGGACAATCTGTGGCTGAAGAAAAGAGATGGGCCACAGAGACTGCTGCCTTCATGGGTGACACATTTTATGATTTTTGTCTCTCTCTACTGGCATGTTTTAGTCATTTTTATATCTTAATGAAGCACAAATTTGTAAGTACTTAAACATATCCCAGGAAAATGCTGACCCTAATAAACCAAAAGTACACCCTTTCCATCTGGCATTTTAGCTAGTCTTCTGGTTATTTGCCAGTATAATTTACAGCCTGGGCCCTGGGACTGGTTTTATTTTACAGTCTCAATCATTTGTATTAGTGAGAGAAAATTCTAAATCTGAGACCTGAACTCTACATTTTATTCTCTTTATGACCTTCCAATATATATAAAGGGCCTACATTTGCTCAGAGAACAACAGAAGGCTTTCAGGTCTGCTTGCTGGAGTAGCCTTCTTCCAGATCTAAGCAGACTTCTCTGAAATAACTTAATCACCTCAAGTAGAGGAAGGACCTGCTGTCTGTGTACACAGTCAAATGAACATTATAGCAAGGTACAAATTGATCACAAGATATTTGGGAAATGAGATGGAAGACCAATGTAGTTTTCATCTGCATCTTTCAAAGGACCAGAAATGTTGAACATTTTTCCATATGTTTCTTTTTTTTTTATAATCTTTATTGGTACATTAAATATACACATCATGATTGCACTCCATAATGGGGATTTGTACCAGTATAAGACACAACTTAATTCTCATTTTTTTCCCATAGCCCTACCCACCCTACCACCCCCCCATATACGTAAAATTTGTTTCCTTACTTTTTTGTTACCATATGTTTCTATTTCTTTATCTGAGAAATGTCTCTTCATTTTAGATGTCCACTTCTGGATTGAGTCTTTAAATTTGGAAGGTCTGATGTTTAAAGTTGTTTATATATTCTAGATAGTAGTCCTTTAACTGAGGAACAGCTGGTAAAATTTTGGTCCCAAATTGTAAGTTCTCTTTTTGCTCTGTTGGTGGTTTCTCTCACTGTGCAGAAGCTTTTCAATAAGATGAGGTCCCAGTTGTTGATTGTTCCTGTCAGCTTCTGTGCTACTGCAGAGTTGTGTATAGTCTTTTTGTATGCCCATTTCTCCAAGAGTTCTACCTATTCTATATTCCAGCAGGTTTAGTGTTTCTGTTTTAATATTTAGGTTTCTAATTCACTTTGATTTTAGTCTAGTGCATGGTGAAAGATATGGGTCTCATTTTAATCTTTAGCAGGTTGAAACCTAGCTTTTCATACATTTATTAAAGAGGCTATCTTTCCTCCAGAGGTTCTATCTATCCTCCTCCTGAGGTTGTTTGGCTCTCCGTCAAAAATGAGGAGGCTTAGTACGTCTGGAAGTGTTTTTGCATCTTCTAGTCTGTTTCATTGATCCTCAATCTGTTTTTTTGCCAGTGCCATGCTCTTTTTTATTACATTGACTTTGTAGTATAGTTTCAAGGTGGAGACTGTGATACACGCTACCATGTCTTGTTGCCTAGAATTGCTTTTGCTATTCTAGGTCTCTTGTGGTTCCAGATGAAATTTTGGATTATTTTCTCTAACTCTGTGAAATAACCGTTGGGATTTCAATTGGTATTGCATTGAACCTATAAAGCAGTTTTGGAAGTATGGCCATTTTGACAACATTGGTTCTCCCTGCCCAGGAACAAGGGATGTCTTTCCATTTTCAGATATCCTCTGTAGTATTCAGAGAAAAGGTCTTTCACCTCCTTTGTTAGAATGATTTCTAGATATTTCATTTTGGGGGGATGCTATTATGAAAGGAGTTGATTACCAAATTCCTCTCCCAGTGAGTCTGTTGTGAACCAATCAACTAGTAAGTGCTGGTGGAGCAATGGGGAGAAAGGAACCTTTCTCCAGTGTTAGTGGGAATATAGCCTGGTGCAACCCCTGTGGAAATCAGTGAGGAGATTCCTCAAAAACTAGGATTAGAGGTCTGATTTGACCCCCCTATTTCCCTGCTGAGTAAATACATGAAAATATTAAAAGCATACTACAGAGACATATGTGTACCCATGTTTATAGCAGCATATTTTGTAATAGCTGCATCTTGTAAGCAGCTCATATGCCCATCGACTGGAGACCGGATAAAGAAGATGCGCTTTTTAAAAGTAAAATAGAGTATTAGCCATAAAAAATGGCAAATTAGAGGCATTTATACGTACATGGATACACCTTGAGACTATACTAAGTGAAATAAGTAGGACACAGTTGTATAAATACTGTATGGTTTCTCTAGTGTGAGAAACTGAAGGTCTAAATGAGGTCCAAAATGTATGATAAGTACTGTGAAGTAGAACAAAAATTTTTGAAAGGAAAGTGAGAACAGGGGAAAAGAAAGAAAAAAATTTGGTGGTAAAAAGGGAAAAAATGAAAACAAAGCTTATGTAAATAGATTGTTAGGTGGTTGTGTGGAGGGCAAGGAATTGGGAAAAATGAGAATGAAGATATATCATGGACAGGTAAAAATTGCCAATGGTGAATATGATCATAATGTATACTTAAAATGCATCAATAAATTCGATAAAGAAAAAAGGATAATTTGGAAAGACACTATGGTGTGCCTAAATGACACAGAGTTTGAGAACTTCCAGAAGCAGTGATGAACATCTATCATCCTTCAGCATTGTATCAACTTCCTGGGCAAATAACAGTCATTAGAACAATTTGAGTAATACAAGCTATCTCTTTTGTATATAATCATGCTGGGATATATAGAATTATGCCATAGACACTAAAAGTTCGAGCAAGCAGAGCTGATAGTAGCTGAAGCATCAGGGAGAGATGAAAATGAGAGGATATGAGGAATGAATGGATTGACAAAGGCAGTGTGTACCTCATAATGTGACAGGCAACAAATGTGCTGCATCAGTGCTCTCATAGTTCCCTACAAAATCAATAACTACTACTCTTCCTAGTTTCCATTTTCTAGATCTCAAAAGTAAGACTTTGAGTTGTGACTGGCATGGGTGTGAGAGACAGAGCAAATAGTCAAATCCAGGCAATCTGGTGCTGGAGTCCCCTTACTTAATCACTGTACTTGTTTTTTTCTAGTGGCCTGGGCAAGCTACCAATGTCTGTGCTTGCAAATCCACAGCACACAGGACTAGAGGTGAATGTTTGGAGAGGTATTTATCACCCTAAATTAACCTATATAGAGAAGATCCTCCTAAGAAGAGTCTTGCCTTTTTATTTGGCAGACTTTCGACCTTCATTACTTGAGCATTTGGGAATTAGAGCATTTCTCACCAAAAGACTTTCCTTTCTATAGTGTTGTCCTGCTCTGTCTCGCACAACACACAGAATTCAAGCTGTTTTAATGTCTCAATCAATCCAGCGTTTAGTGGAGAGAATCATGGATATAGAATTCATTGTATTTCTTTGGTAAATCATCCAAATTGTCATGTTTTCTAATTATTGTCCTCTTAAGGGCAAAGGCACCACTACAGCTGGTTATCATGTGCTCAGAGAAAGTGATGGTATGTAGCTGGAGCATGACCTCCTCCATTTCAAGTGTGACCTCAACTGTGGGGAATGAAGGTGAATATGTTCATATGGCTTCTTCACTCTTGGTGGAACAGGTCTGTTCATTTTGGCACTAAAGGTACCCCTCACACTTAGGTGGAGGTAGAAATGTGTGATAACAAGATTCAGACAGGGTGCATTTTCTATACCTCTAAATAAACTTTACCACTTCATATGGTGGTGCACACCTATAATCTCAGTATCTGGAGGCTGAGGCACAAAGGTTACTGTGAGTTCCAGGCCAGCCTGGGCTACACAGGGACTTTAAGCTCAGCCTGCACTACATAAGAAGACCTTGTCAAAAATAAAGGAACAGGGCCAGGGATTTAGCTCAGTGGTTCTGGTACCTGCCTTGCAAGTGCAAGTGTCCAGGTTCAATCCCTGTAACCACATACAACAATGCCAGGTGTGGTGACTCACGCCCACCAGCAATCAGTACCACACACCACAGTGCCAGGCATGGTGGCTCACACCTGTAATCCCAGCACTGGAGGATTGCTGTGAGTTCAAGGCTGAGCTCAGGGCCAGCCTGAACTACAAGTGAGACCCTGTCAAAAGAAAGAAAGAGAGAGAGAAAAGAAAGAAAGAAAACTCTAACAATGCAAAATTGAGGGAATCTTCAAATCTAATGAAGAATATGCAATAACGAACAACGGAGGTTCAGTTTCACTTGCTGCTTACCTTTCAGCTAGTGATTCACACTCACTATAAAGCAGAGACATATCTTCCCCCTTGATATATGAAAAGATATGCAAACTCTACACCTTAGTCACTTTCTCATCATTGAGACACAACACCTGGAACCCACAATTTTAAAAATGGGAGATTTATTTTGGATCATAGTTGTGGTCCTTGGTTGGCTGCCACCAAAGGAAAAAATTTAAAAAGGCAGGATAGAGGGCCTGAGTGGAGGAGGAAAGCTCATATTATGGCAGTCCAGAACTGGGCAGAGAATTACACAATCAAGGAGGGAGAAATACCCTTCAAGCTTGCCCCTCCGTGACCCACCTTTAACCAGCCTCCACTTCCCCAGTAAACTTATCAGAGGTTGAATCCACTGATAAGTGTAGTATCCTCAGGATCTAATCACCTTCCAAAAGCTGTGCCTCTGAGTGTATGAGAGTTTGAGGGATCATTTTTAAAATCTAAACCCTAACAATGCCTGCAGCGAGTTTCTCTCCTGTCCTTTCCCTTCCACCCGCACAATTTAATGCTTCCTCTAACATGTTCCCTTAAAATTCCATTGTCATTACCATATTCTCTCACAGTCTCATTGCAGATTATGAGTTTACTAAGTGCAGGGATGAAGTATATTTGGGTATTTATGAGATCTTACAAGGCACTACTGTCAGCATTTCTCACATATTCCCAACTCCTTACTACAGTCTCACACACTCTGACTTCCAAACGCAGCAAGTGCTTTCCTTCGCTTGAGGGCTTTTCTTTGACCCCAGCCATGTTCTCCACTCTTGTGAGAGATTAGAAGTTAAGAAGAGTTCATTCTTCTTGAGAGCACTTTCATCCACTGATTAATAGGAATTTCTGTAAACTACCAAAGCTCTTTTCCTCTTGGGCAGAATAGCTCAGGAGTGTGCTATAACAGCATTGTTATGGGATACAGCTTTACTTATCATCAGAGGATAATGGACTTATTAATACACCTTTTCCTGTCTTCCTTTTCTACCCTGTTTCATTCACCCCAGTTCCCATCCAGTCTATTATTTGTATCCTAACAAACTACCTCTACCTGAATCCTTGACTTAAAGAGAACTCTAACTAAGCATATTATATACAAGAGGAGTGTAATAAATGCCCTTTTAATTACACTGAATTATAGAGACACGTAGTGTAACACGAGGTACGATATGAAACTACTCTACTACAGAAGCACCATGCACTGGGGGCCTATCAGTCAACTGTGAGCACTTGTAAACACGACAAGCACCTCGATCCTAGGGTTTTCCTTTGCAGCAGAGAAGCAGCTGTCCTAGTTGTTAGCACAGAAGAGGGCATATCAGGAACTCTGTCTTCTATTTTTAGGTCTCTTGCTGACACAGAAAACTTGTTTCCCAACAGTACAATGGTGACCTTCTCACCTTCAGAGAAATGGTGCAGAATGCCTAAGGAGAAAATAAGTTCCCATTTGTGGAAGCCAGAGGAACAGAAAAGGGAAATGAGAACTTAGGTACTACTCATTGGCAGACACAGTGCTTTAAGATGTCTTTTGACAGCTAAATGCAAAACGGAATGCAATGGTCTTGAATAGAATCTGGGAATCCAAGTTCATATGACTGGCTCTGAGTGTAAGACTTCCGAAGGGTAGTAATGCCTTTTTTATAAACTACATATTAGAAGATAATTTTCCAAAACAAGATAAAATCATGACTGTCATGGAAATATAAAATTAATGTATATTAAATTTTTATTTAACTTATTATTCAATGAGGAAGCTAGTAGATAGTATAAACAGATTTTTTTAACTCCAAAGAACAAACACATTTATATATCAAGAACACTGAAATGAATGTAAAAATTGATGCAAAACTAGCCTACTGCAGCCACAGATTTGGCTCAGTGGTTCTGGTGCCTGGATCACAAACAAGAGGTGTCAAAGCAAAGCAAAATAAAACAAAACAAAAACTAGCCTATTCCACAGTAGGAGAAGGAAGTCACTAGAACTTCTACAGGGTAGAATTTCCGTGCTTATAAATGAGAAATGTTTTGTGTTACTATTAGTTATATAATTTACACAGTTGTAAATCAGAACCCATAGAAACAGACCCAAATAACAGTGGAAGGGTGTGCTATATAGACTATGCATCATTTTCTACTGGAATGTATTTTCCCTTACATTCATGATTTTAAGACCTAACAATGTAATCCTTCGATAAGATGATCAGATTTTCCCTAGAGTTTATTTATAAAAGCCAACTCTTCATTGAAGGAAGGGCAGGGAAACAGGAATAAATAAAAACCAAGAGAGCCAGGGATTTAGCTCAGTGGTTCTGGTGCCTGTCTTGCAAGTGCAAGGCCCTGAGTTCGATCCCCAGTAACCACATAAAACAACACCAGGTGTGGTGACTCACACCCACTAGCAATCAGTACCACATACCACAATGTCCAGTGTGATGGCTCATGCCTGTAATTCCAGCACTTGGGAGGCAGAGACAGTAGGATTGCTGTGAGTTTGAGGCTCTCTTGGGCTATATCATGAGCTCAGAGCCAGCCTGAACTAGAAAGAGAGAACCTGTCTAAAAAAAAAAAAACAAACAAAAAAAAACAAGATACATTATGTATAAGTACAAATTCTCATTGATGAATGTGATCATAACAAATACCTAACATGTACCAATAAACTCAGTAAATGTATTTTTTAAAAAACCTAGTCTTTAACACTGTGAGTTGGATAAAAGTATTATATAATTCAGGATAGCAATATGATGCTTGAGAAAAGTACAACTTAGTGGCAAAATAAAGGGAAAATTCTAGGGTTTGAGAAGAAGGTCCCTCCTTTATAGGAGAAAGAGATGGTGAGAGCAAGGAATGGCTGGCACTGGATATGCACAATCTCACCCAGTCCTCTCCCTGAACCTTAGAGGAGGAGATATCTCATTTTTCATAAATGGGAAAACTGGAACCTTTGCCTGAGTAAATAATCACTGCACAGGGTCGCACAGGTAGTATATAGCAGAGTCAGAATGCAAATCCAGCTTTCTTGCCTGATTTTATGACTCATTCCTATTATTCCATGCTGCACTGGTAAGGAATGATTCTAGGAAGGAGGGCAACAGTCAAAAAATTTCCTGATCTTCACCGCCAACCGAGTAGCATGGTAGTGGCAGCAAAGGAGCACATGTTTTTGTCATAATTTCCTCACTTTGTTGAGAGCTCTGGAGAAATAACAACTGATTTGCTTCTGAGCTCATAGACTTAGATAAAACAACTGATTAAAGTGAATTCCTTTTTTGTGGTATTACAGGTTGAACTCAGAGCCCTGCACACATGCTAAGCACTTATTCTACCACTGACTTATACTCACAGCCCCAGGAATTATCTTTTGATTGAACAACCCTTTGAATCTGAAGGAATGGAAGCCAATTGATGGAGTTAAAATGCCTTCGATAGAAAATCATTCTGAATCCAATATTTTAGGATGTCACTTTACACAAAAAGCTTATATTTTGGTCAATATTATACATCAGGCATTTACCCAGTACCTTACTGTGTGTTCAGTACTACACTGACTGCCAAGAGGACAAAACAATAAATCTGATACAAACCACACTCTGTGTAGTTGTAGTGCACACTAGAAAAGATTAGACAAGTATAGAATAAGGGACTACAATACATGGCAAGTGTTGTGAGGATACAGAGATGCCAAAAAGGATGATATTCAGATGGCGAGAATCATGAAGAAATTCACTGAGTATCATCTGACTTTGAAGAAAGAGAAGAATCGAATGTGGAAACATATATTTAAGTGTGTGTGTGTCCTACCCACCAGTTCCATTATTATAACACTGAGAAGAGCATAGTTTCTTTTTAAAAATTATTAATGCAAAAAAATCTATTTTCAATTTGTCAGGACCTAACAAGTTGATGAACTTGCTATTCATTTTGCAGTGTCGCAGAGGATTTAATTAACAAGACAAAGTCATCTTTAATTCTATTTTTGTGACTTTCTAAAATGAAAGGAAATGTCATTTGGGTTCATGAGAAATTCTCCAGTCTCTTTATTTCAAAACTAATTTCAAATGGTATTTGAAATTGTCTTCATCTGAGAGTAAATGTATCTTTATTTATTATCTGCAGTAATTCCAGGATAGGAAGAATCCTATGTTTTCCAGTGGTTCTCCATCTGGTGACATTTTATTATAGCACAAATAGAAATATATGCAGATTAGATTCATAAATTATTCTCAACCTGAGATCCATTTAGTCTCTGAGATCTTTAAAATAAGAAATAAACTTCATTGCAACAAGTAAAGTGTCCCAAACCTTCTAAAATATAAACTACCACTTTAAGGTCACTATGATCTTGCAATGAACAAAAAAAGCAGTGGCTCACTTACATTACAAAGAGGCTTAGTAAAAATGTCCTCTGTGATGCTTGGCTGGACACACACTTTTTGTTTCACTTGACATTTCTTGTATAGTGACTCAAGGGTATCTCACAAAGTAGTTTCTGACTTGTCTGATTTTTGTTTTGTATTTATCCCTACAACTCACCATCTTATTGTAGATAATAATCAATAGAAGATTAAGTATAATAGTAAACAATAGGTAGTCAATAAATATTTCTTGATGTGATGAGGAACAAAAGATTTATAACATGACCATATAGGCTAACACGACTGAAAATTTAATTTGCCCATGAAAAAAATTCAACAAGCTATATACACTCCATAATCCATTTTTTTAAAAAAAATTTCAATCTTTATTAATACCTTATGAATACACATCATCATTGCATTCAACAACGAGAATTTGTACCAGAATATGACATGACTTAACTCTCATTTTCCCCTCCCCCACCCACCCTGCAACCCCCCTACCCCCTGTATACATGAGCTTTGTTTTCTTATTACTATCTCATTCGTTTTCCCCTCATTATTTACCCCTACAACCTCTTTCTTTTAAAATATTTTCTATTTTACAATATCAAATATATATACTACAACTCATTTACATCTTAATTTTTTCATACCAGAGAAAAGATACAATATTTACACATCTTTGACCTATTTATTTAATAGGATAACCTTAAGGCACATCCATCTGAGTATGAATGACTCAACCTTATCATTTTTAATGGCAGAGTAATACTCTATTCTATAAAAGAATCACATCTTCTTTATCCAGTCTCCAGCTGATGGACATTTTGATTGTTTCCAAGATTTAGCAATCACAAACTGAGCTGCATAATCCATCTTTTCACCTAAAGCACATTTAAATATTTTAAAAATCCACACTCTGCTAAGATAGGAGACTTTTTAATGAGTCATATAACTGGGAAATAAAATACTAGCGTTTATTTGACAAAACAGAACACTACATTGTAGTTCATTATTACAGAAAATGTCAACCTTATACTTTTCACCCATCCTGACATTTTAACCTTTCGTATGTGTTAATGGTTCTCAACTGAGGGGAATTTTGCACACCAGGAAACATCTGGCAATGGCTGGGCACATATGTGTCCCACATGGAGTGTGGGGGTGGGATGCTACTGATACTTAGTGGGCACAGACCAGGGATGCTGCCAAACATGCTGCATTTAGAGGACAACTCCCCACAGTAAGGAACGAATTACTCCCACATGACAATGGTTCTCAAGGCTGAGAATCCCAATTTTAAACAAAGAAGCTAGCAGCAATCATCTCAAACCCATGCTGGCTACAAGAGCTCTTCAGTCATAATGTTTATGCATAATTCCTAGGAGAAATTTGTAAAAAGTGTTTGAGTCCTGCTTGAAAGTTCTGCAGAAATGGTGAAAAAATATTCAGGTTTTACAGAGAGGAGAGAGAGAAAACTTGATCATATGGGCTTTATTTCTCTAAAGATTAGCATAAGAGGATGGTAGAAGATTTAAGTGGTAGTCTCAAGATTTCAGTATACTCTGTACTAAAAATGAGTTTGGTGATGTATGTTTTGCGTAGGTAAATTTTGACAATCCAGGGAACTTGTAGAAATGATAGTATTGACTATCAATAGTTAATATGATAAATAATAACTACTACAATCTCTTAAGTATTATGTACAGTCCACATATTACTACTACTTCTGACAATCACTATCAAGTTAATCATCATGGATTCTATTCTAAAGAAGAATTAACAGATTCAGAGAGTTACTGTAATCTGTTTAAAATCTACAGGTGGTAATAATCAGAGATAGCATCAAAGATACAACAGACAAGTGGCTGCTATACTTCAAACATATTTTGTATTAGGACAACACAAAGTCCAGGTTTTCTCAGGATAGTCCTGTTTTATGTCTAATATTCCTGTGTAAGTATTAATATCATCTTCCTTCTCCTTTAAAAGTGATTACTCTATATGAGATGTTGTACGCTATCCTACCCAAATCCCTTCTATTTAAGCCACAGAGAAATCCACAGTACTGAAAAATAGCAGCTTGCCAGCACTGTCAGGGTCCTCTGACATGGATCTAAGTCGTGTGCACATCTGTCTATACTCTACAAGTTTGCAAGGAAGCAGTTGACAATTGGTAGCTGTTAGTGAGAAAGATTTACACAAGTTGCCATTTGGTTCCTTATATTTAAGCTACATTAGGTGTTAACTGCTTGCACTGTCTGACAATGCAGCTGTTCCAGGTACAGAAGTCAGTAGAGATCGAGCTGAATTTACCACTGAACGGTTTCCCCTCTTCACAGGTCAGGTATCAACAAACGAACTGAATTAAGTAGGACTGATAAAACTATTTTGACCCTATATTAATCAAGAGAATCAATAGTGTTGAATTTTCAAAAAAATTAAAATAATACAGTGGGTTAGAGAATGTGTCTCTTTGTATTAATGATCTTCACTTTAAAAATTACGTTCTTTCATATTAGATGCCTTTCAAATCCTTCTCACCAAGCAAGTTCTGCCACAACAACCATTCCCTCCCTGTGCAGTCCTCTCTTATGTCAACTGTCTCCTTTAGAAGTATCAATGTATCAAGCAATACAGAAAATATATTAAAAAACAGAAATGTTTACCTGTGTTATGACGTCAAGACTCTGAGGTTTATTTCTACTCTTCTCGTTTGTTCTTCTTCCATCTCTTGAGCTCATGGCAAGAATTGTTTGCTGCACAAAATCTTCACATTTCAAAGAAAATTTAATATCTGTATAAGATATATACATATAATACAGAGTTAATAATCCATTTTTATCCACTGGCCCCCATACTACAGCAATCTTTGTGGTACTTGAAGACACGTTAAATTATTTACGAGAAGTAAAAGGCAAAATGAAAATGTCAGTCTTGTCTACTTGTGACATGAGAGGGAGACATAACATTTTCATCTCGGAACTGCAAGATGGTTCTGTTAAGGAGTCTTTCAACTTAAAGTACTACTGGAAAATAACCGTGACGAATCTTTGTGTTACACAAGATCTCCTATTTTCTTCTGATCCTTATTCCAAAATATATTTTTAAATAGCATTTATTCTAAATTATTTTATGTACTACAAACATGCATCAATAAAACGAATTAAAGATAAGATTTATTGCTGACTTAGAAATCTTTGATATTCAGGCTTGGTGGTACACATTTGTAATCCCAGCACTTGGGAGGTTGCAGCAGGAAGACAAGCATAAGTTTAAGGCCAGCCTGAGCCACATAGCAAAAACCTGTCATAAAAAGAGAGAGAAAATTTAGTCAATACAAATATTATACACAATGTATTGTACATATGAAAGTACAAAACATCAACAAAGTAATTGTAATATATTATTTAATATATATTTAATATTATAAATGATATATAAAAGGAATAAAGATACAGCAACATATATTGATAGCTCATCAGGAAAATATAACAGTCATAAACATATGCAAATACATATCTCAGTATTAATGTTTCTATAAGTGTTATTAATTATGACATTTTCCACCATAGAGTTAATCCTATTTGACATTCTCCTTGAAGCAACACTAATTCCAATTTTAATTAATATTATCCAATGAGCAAAGCAAACAGGATGATTAAATTAAGGCCTTTATTTCCTATTCTATGTATTAGTGACTGGATTATTTCTCTACTGTTAGCATTAAGTTATGTTCAAAACTCTATAAGCTCATCAAACTTTTTAATAACCTTCAATGTAGCTCTAAAATATAAAACAAACATTGATAGATTCGATGGGAGAAATAAACATTTCCACAGTGATAGTTAACGAGTTCAATACACTATTTTCAGTAACAAATAAGGCAGCTATATAGTGACCCAACCCTACTCTATCTGTAAGAAGCACGCTCAGTAATAATGACTGAAAGCTTTCCCTGATGAGGTCAGGAGCGAGACCAGGATGCCTGTCCTCACCACTGCTACTCAGAATTGCATTGTAAGTTTTATTCAGAGCAATTAGACAAGAACAGGCAAAATAAAGCACCTAAATTCAAAAGTAAGAAGTAAAACTATTTATATTCACAAATCACATGGACATAAAGATGGAAAATTCCATGGAACTAAAAAATTATTAGAGCTAATAAATGAATAATAAAGTTGAAGTTATGAAATTAGTTGTATTTCTATACTGTTACAATGAATAATCTGAAAGTGAAATGAAGAAAATCAATTCCAATAGTATCTAAAAGAATAAAATACTTAGGAATAAATTAAATAAAGGAAGTGATTTCTTTCAACAGAAAGAAATTAATGAAGATCCAAAAAATGAAAAGACATTTTATATTCATAGGTAGGAAGACTGAAAATTGTTAAAACGTCAAAACTACACAAAATGATCCCTGAGTTCAGTGCAACTCCTTTTAACTGAGTTTTGTGAAGATTATCTCTTAAAAACAAAAAAATGAAGGAAGAATAGAGCAAGAGATTAAGGGAAAGAGGAAAGGAGGGAAGGAGAGCTAGGGAGAGAAGACAGGGTAGAAAAGAAGAAAGGGAAGGATAATAATATGAGACCGTAGAGCCCACATAATTCTTTTTCCCACACAGATTCTCACCCAATTCTATTTGAAATATCATTTCTTTGCTAAAAGTCAATCAAAAGAGGTTAACTAGGGCAAACTATTTCTACATTTCACATACTACATTTATTCCCTTGGAGTCATGTCTAAGAACATATTCTTGCTAATCAGAATACTTGAACAGATTGTTGAACATGATGGTTTATATCTGGATATCTCCCAAGAGCCTTGCACACACATAGGCAGGGCTGTTGAAGGACTGCATGATTGGGCGGTGTCTCCCATATGTGGGTGGTGTCCGTTCAGAAGAGGAGGGTGTCTGAGGTGTGACTTGAGAGTGTGTTTCTCCTTTCTCATGTCCCCTCACTCACTCTGGTTTTGGGGGGCCATGACTGAGTAGCTTCTCCAGTACTGTCCCCTCTGTCAGGCTGTCCTGCCTTGGAGCCAGCAGCCTCAAAACTCGAGCCAAAGTCAACCTTTCTTTTTTTAAATGATGGGTGTGGGGTACTGTGTCAGCAATGAGGAAAGTGACCAGGACACTGGGCTAAAACAGTAAGGCACTAGCACACATCAGGATAATGCTCACAGGTGGAAAAAAGACACAGTTCTATCATTCACCCTGAAGAACTACAGGTCAAGTTCCCTATTTAGGTGGCTACTGTTGTTAGAGTAGTTCGGTTGGCCTTGGGAATTGAACCCCTAGAGTTAATATCCTTTAAGTTAGGCAATTCCTGCCTCTTTTGAACTCTGTAAACTTAGAAAAATTAGTTACCCACCACTTTGTGCCTCAGTTTTACTCATCTGTAAAATGGAAGTCATGATAGTTCCTAATTATTGTGGAATGAAAAACCACTCTCTGGTACATATGGAAGTTTACATTTGTCAGTTCCAGCATAGATATGTGCTAGTTCACCACATGAAGACTACTTTTTATTTCCAAAGTTCTATATACAAATGCAGATGAATCTTAAAACAAAATACTCACCACTCAAGAGGCCCCATATAAAGGATGAAGAAACATAAAACCGTGATTAACATGACAAGAAGCAGAGAGGGTATCGTGTAAGGAATGCAACACAGGGAAGGAGTTGAAAGTTTAAGTTTTTAAATCAGCATAATAAATTTTGCCTTCACTTCTCTAATCATGCCAACAGAACTATAAGCCAGTTATCTAACTCCTGTAATCTCTACTTTCTTTACCTGTACACATTAACTAGGATAGTGAAAGAAAAAGATTCCTCTTTGTGGTAATTCACTTAAATAATTTTTAATTTGTTCAAACTAGGTGTCAAAGAGCCGAGGACTTAGCTCAGTGGCACGGTGCCTGCCTGGCAAGTGCAAGGTCCTGAGTTGGTTTCCCGATATAAGTAAATAAATAAATAAATAAATAAACAAACAAACAAGCTGGGTCAATACATGAAAGCTTCAAAGTATTTTGAGTCTTGTAATATATTCACAATGCCACTTATAAGGAAGGATAAATACAGATAAATAACGGAATGACCCAGGCTTCTAAGGGTGTCCAAGGCAGTTAGATTAGCTAGACAGACCATGCACAGTACAAGAAAAGCAAAGTTTAAATTTTCAAGTCCCTCTTGCTAAAATGTAATATTCCAAAGTGATTTGGATAAGAATGCTGAAATGGGGGCTGGGGAGTTAGCTCAGTGGTTCCGGCGCCTGTCTTGCAA
>PVIR01007071.1:16511-62874 GCA_004026965.1 Petromus typicus
AAAAAAAAAAAAAAAAAAAAAAAAAAAAAAAAAAGAATGCTGAAATGACATTTCCTTTTTCCCTCTTTCTTCCCTCTTATCATTCACTTTTATCTAGTATGTAAAAGTTTTTCATTATTTTCAGTTGTAAATTGGATGATCAAAAGGAAGTATTTCTTTGTGGAGAGAAAAGAGAAAGTGAATATTCACACTTTCAACTTGCCTCTACTTTTTCTACTTTATTTATTATTAGCAGAAAAATTATTTTAATAGAATCATATGGCCAAGAAAGCACTCATTTTTGTTTTCTCTTTCTGTCTTTTCTTTTGAGAAATCAAATGACAAAAACAAACTCAAGCAGATAGGAAGCCACCACGGAGAAAATCTGTTGGCAGACTCTAAAATAAAAGACTTAGAGGCCTCTAATTCTATGCCTGCAAGCCGCTTAAAACAATCAATTTTTACACGAAAACCAAGTCAGTGGTATTATACAGAAAAACAACTTACATTTATTTTGCCATGACACCTTACTCTTTTGTTTGCCAGGAGATCTTGCCTGGGACCTTATATAGTTTTTTACCCCAAGTTTCCTTCCCTCATTTCAAAAACTCAGCTTGGACTTGAACAGTTATAATCATGGTAGGGCCACAACTTGTGTTTTTACTACCAGCTTTTGAGGGAGGCCTCGAGCCAAACTCCTGTTCACTCAGATCCTACCAGCTGGTCGGGTACGGAGCCAACTAGGGTGATGTTACGCTGGTCTGCTCAGTTTCTGTTGAATGAAGGGAGGTAAATTTCCACAGGGAAAAGCAGTGAGAGAAGAGATGCCTCATGGCAGTATTTCCTTATCCTACAAAGCATCAGGACAGAACTTCATGCAAGCAATAAGCATATTCCCCATGAAGTAGAGAGTCTTGACAGTGATTCACCTGTTGATGAAAGGTGAAAGGCAAAACAAGCTGGTGTTAACACAGTCCCCAGGTGTCTGGAGAGAGAAAAAGGATTCTGTTCAAAGCACATCTAAGATGCAATAATCTTTGCTTCACACAACATTTGCTCAGGCAACAGTACGACCCTTAAGCGACACTCTTATTTGTGTTTATGTCTTTTAAAAAGTTCATTTTATTTGTTTCATATTTCTGTGCATCATTTTTCATTGGGGTCACAATTTATAAAGGGAAGAGGTAAATTCAGAGGTGTCAAGAGAATCAAAGCCACTTATTTAAAAGGTAACAAACCAAAGGAGATGGGTGGTCTTACCTCATCCAAAATCTAAATTGCAGCTCCAGTACGACCCCATGAACCAGGATATCTCATCACGCACTGTTGATGCTTGCAATGTTGATCCTAAAGTCAGAGAAAGCCAAAGAAGGGTTATGGTAATAGCAACTTATGCCAATGAATTTAATTAAATGGTCTTAGCTCATATCTTCAAATTCAAAAGTTTTCAGAGTAAGTTAGCATTTCTTCGTTGTCATTACCCAAAATACTAATGTAAGCATTGTTGTTATGCATTTATGGGTAAAAGCATTTTTTTGTAATCTCAATGCCATTTTATTTACCTCTCTAGCCATTTGCACTGATGTTGATGGAGATGCATTTTTGCTTCAATGTCTATTGCGATATTCTTATTGCATTCTGCAGGTCCTCCAGTAAACGTTACTTGCAATATTTTTATCAACAGTTTTGGATCAGTCACAGAGACCACCATGGTAAGTGCTACAATGCCACTGGCAAAAGAAAAACGTGACTAATTGTGCCATGAACGCAACCTGTCAAATTTTCTATTGTTCAACTTGCAGGGCCTCCTGTAAATGTTACCTGCAACATATTTATCAACAGCTTTGGGTCAATAGCAGAAACTACAATGGTGAGTGGGGCTGAGCATTGAAGCCATCGTGTGAAGGAATGGGACATGGGGCCAAAGAGCATCATTGCCTATATGTGTGACACCTACTGAGTGCCAATGTCCAAATTTATTCCCCTAAAGAGCAATAATTCATACTCTTTCATCTTGGAAAGTTATCAAGTGATTATTACTTAAAATTCTATGAACTAAAATCTCTTAAATTTGTGGAATTCAAAAGATCTGATGTTTGGTTAGTTATTGGTAGAATTATCAGCAAAAAAGTATAGTGTATAGCAAAGAGTATTTCCATACACACATCTCCAATATTTCATAAGTATAAATTTCAAAATTTGATAGCTGTTATTGCCAATTTTTCTATATAAAGGAAATTTTAACATAATCAAGATTTCCAGTGATGGAGATCCGAGATATAAGTCACGGGGCTTGAATTTAGAAGAACACACCCATAAACACCCAATTTTGTGAGCATTACAAAATTCATAGCAATTATATCACATGTATGATTTTTCAATAAAATATAAATAATAAAACCAAGTTTGAGCTCATTATAAGGTCTGTTTAAATATCTCCCATAAGTTTGAAAAAGATTTCAGATACTAAAAAATCCTCAGAAACTGGGATGTAGCCCAGTGATGAAGTGCTAGCCTACTATGTGAGAGGCCCTAGATTCAATGCCCAGCACTGTAAAAAAAAAAAAAAGAAGTAAAGAAAAAGAAAGAAAGAAAGAAAGAAAGAAGAAGAAAAAGAAAAAGAAATCCACTAAGATTCCATATAAATGTCATGTTCTTACTGCTCATGACATGCCTGTTAGATTTACTCCACACAGCATTATAGTATGAAGATTGCATTTTGGCTAAAATATTTTCCTAGTATCCATATAATTTATTTTAACTCCTTAATCAATTGGTTGTTTCTAATTTGCATTGTTGTATAAATTATAGTCATATTGTTGGATGATACCAAAATAAAATACATTTGAGCTCAACCTAGTATTGTACTGTAACGTTTTATAAACCTAAAACATAAATAATGAAGATAATAACTCAGAAGTGAAAAATATGGCTTTCCATTTTTATGAATTTCTATTAAGTTACTAAAATCATGTTTAATAAATTACTGTACTTTGTGATATCTCTAAAGCTAGAAATAATTAATTTACCTTTAATACTCATTTTCACTGACAAAATTAAACATAATGCATCTTCACTCCTCATTTCAATATTACCATTAAACAGCATTATCCAGAAATGAGGCTTCTGGAACTTTGACAGAATGTAGTGCATTAAGAGTTTTACCTCACAAAGATACGTTTGGTAAGGTTATTAAATGATTTCTAGGAAATGTTAAGCCTAGAAAGAATAATCGAACTCTGGACTTGGCATTCAGTTTCTGTCTCTCCTCTCTTGCTTTATTTGATCCTTAGAAGAGAGGGACAAAGCTTCCAGTAGCCCAAATCACTGTCACCAACTTTGCACGATGGCATTCAATGGCACTATTTGCACGACCTGATGCTGATTGCATTAATTAGACTCCTAATTTGCTTTATTAAATCTCTTCATTGCATCTTACTCTCAATCAAAAATGTAAATATGTACTTTTTTGATTTTCATTAACGCAAGAATAGGCTAAACATTTAAGGAAATGAAAACAGAGGCCATGGATATCGTATTTTCCTCTGTCTTTAAGAGTAACTGAAAGTGTTTAGTACATGGGCTGCTTTAGGTGCTTCCTGGCAACTTATTAAGTATCTCTTTTGTCCTATTTCCTAACAAAAGTTTGGAAACCATTGCTGAAAGGTAACATCAAAGGCCTATCTATTCTGCTGTATGACAGACTGAACTGCATGGTTAGAAAAGTGATGTGTATCATTCATTTTCTGTTTAACTTCCTAGCTTTTGATGTAATGACAAACTTCATTGGGCTTTGAAAAGAACATATTTTATTTTTGTCAATTATGGATTTGGTGTGAAACTACAAAAATTTTTTAGAAACGCTGTCAGGCTGATGTCAAAGAAGAAATTCTTAAGCCACCTAGGGTAGGGATTGGCAAACTTTCCTGTAAAAGGCCACACAGTAAATACTTGAAGGCCAGACTGTCCCAGTCACAACTACTCAATTCTGTCCTTTTAGAATGAAAATAGCCATAAAAAGTAGTAACCAAATGGTCGTGGCTGTGCTCCAACAAAATCTTATTTACCAAAATAGGCCAGGGCTAAATTTGCCAACCCCAGATCTAAAGCATCAATATTTAAATGGACATTATTCAGATGCACTTAAGAATGTGACAATTGCACTACTAAAGAGCTTCATCTTCTAGGACAACTGCCACTCTGCCTGGGGATCTCCCTCATGCATCTATCTTAGTCATGCCAGACCTCTGTAACAAAATAGTGTGCACTGAGTGGGTCACAAACAACAGAAATTTATGTCTCGTTGTTTTGGAAGCTGAAATCTGAGGCTTCCAGTGAGGTCAGATTCCGGCAATGGATCTATTAAAGTTACAGACAGCTCATTCCTCCTCCTATCTTCATATTGTAGACAAAAAATTTCTCTAGGGTCCCTTTTACAAGGGCATTAATAACATTCACTAGGGCTCTACCTTTATGACTCAGGTACTTCCCAGAAGCCCAGCCTCCTAATAAGAGGTGAAGTCAGGGGTGACTTTGGGGAGTGCTCACGCATCTCCGTGCACCACTCACTGTGGTATCACACTTCCGGTGGCCTTCATTGAAACTTCAAGATTCTATCATTCATAATTTACAGATACTTTCACAAAATTTGACTTAGAAATTTTTTGTCCAAAAAACCCAAATAAAAATAAAAAGGATCAGATTCTGCCCTCAACCACTTTTAGCTAGAGTCAGAAACTTTAGCTTTTATGTACAGCGATGAAGTCATTGAGGACATTGATTGGTGTTATTTTCTGGAGATAATAGTTTTGCTTTCTCTACATTTTCTGGAATTAATTTTGACACTCTAAACATGTTGATTTCCATTTTCCCCTCACACCTCACTCTCACCTCATGACCCAGATAGCATTATTGAAGGATTTAGTTTTTTGAGTGTCCATTTCTGAAGAGGAGGCAATGATTATCTGTTTCAAAGCTCAACATGAACTTTTCACGGCTATACAATGTCCTTCTTATGATTAATGGAAGTCCACTAATTTATTGTTGATTTTGCCTGCCCACAAACTATTAGATGATAGCCCCAATACAAAATCTCCCTTCTGTGATACTTGTCAGAACAGGATAACACATTGTTACTCTAAGGAATATTTTTATAGATTGGTATGATGATATACACTATTCAAAATATGCATTTTTGTTCATTAAGAGACAGGGATGTATTGGTGGCCATTGCTAGTTGACCCTGTATTCAGAGTAAACAGAGGAACAAATTTTGTATGGTGCCAGAACCAAGAAGACTATTAATGAATGCATAAGGAAGTAAGTTCTGTTCTATTTCTGGAATGTCAGCGTACCATTTCCCTTTTTCTTTTCTTCCTCCACCTCTCTTTAGTACTCATAGCAAGTGAATGTACAGAATGGAGCATATATTTGAAATCTTCTCATTCTTGACAAAAACAGAGTTGAGAATATCACTAATGTTGCCAAAAGTCACAGATACATGCAGCTTTTCCCAAGCCTAGGGCATCAGAAAACGGAAATGAGATGCCCTCTTCCTGTTTCCAAATGACTTGGCGGAGGGGTGTGAGCAGATGTGTAATTTGGGCCTGTGGGACCTGGGGAGCTACTCAGGTCAGAGCAGTGCATCCTGACCCATCACTCATTAACAGGCAGGAAGGAAAGCAGAGCGTGTAGTGCATGTTCCCAGGGAACGTCCCAGGATAGCAGCGTACCCCAGACTGCCTCTAAAGTGAATTTCGATTCACAGCTTGTTCCATCTGAAAAGTGCAGACTTACTTTTCCTCTGATCTGAAGTCATGTTCCCGAGGAACGCAGATGAAAAAATAGACAACCCCTTATTTCCGTGCATGTTGTGCACTGAAGCGGCGCTGATGATCCCTTTTTGTCCTGTAGCTGCAGAAGCGAGCCACAAAAACACGCTAACTGCTCACACACAGCACATGGCTGTTTTTCTTCTTCCTGATTTCTTAGAGAAGTTAAGAAGCAGCCACAAACCTGGCATTGGTTAAGCAGACATATCAGATGGCCTTTGCCTTGAAACTACCAATGTAAAATTAAAGTCTGAATTCATCATAAAGCAATGACCTCCTATACTTTGAAATTCATCTTCTATTAAAGCAAATTTCAGTAATATAAAAGTTTTATTACAGAGTAGACAATAATAAAACCAAAATGCTACGTAGGCACTATGAGGAATCAAGAAAACATTTCCTTGTCTTTGATACCTTTAAAATGTATGTTGAGCAATGTACAATACACACACACACACACAAAATAGAAAAAGAGACTGCGGGCACTAGTGAAGTTTAATAGGAGTATGTATGAGACAGAGTGGCAATCTCCACCTACAAATGCTAAACTAAACATAACAGTGCCCAAATAAGTTAATGTAAAGAAAGAATCTTTGTGGAATGGGCATAGCATTAGAAGATACCAGGAAAAAAATGGGAAAAATTTTAAATTTGACATAAAAGAATAATATGGAATGAGAGTACTTGCATTGCTTATGTTAAGAATGTAATAAGGACTATGAGGCTCACACATGCTTTTTCAAAATAGAAAAAGAGGGAGGAGAGAGGGAAAGATAAGAGGCAGGGAGAGAGGGGGACAGAGAGAGATTCAATACTCAGATCAATCATAAGAAAATACATTTTAGCACAAGGAAATATGTCATTTATTTGACATACAATCTGTCCCTGGTGAGAGAAGGCAGTGTGAAAGAAAATTCAGCTTGCATTTAAGCATGTTTCTCCATATTTACTTCCCCTTTAATATTTTATTAAACCTAGAAGCAAAAATAGAGCCAAGAAAGATGACAGAACAAAGTAATTATTCTCCTGTGGCTTAGAATATCATGAAAAAAAAACCTATCTGTAAATAAACAGATGCAATGCACAGATAAATTAAATGTGTAAAAAGTTTTCCCTACACTGAAAATGAAAGGAACTGGAACAGGTACACAGGCATGGCTCCAGAAAATGACTTCTTAAGATATCTACTTCTCTATGTCTCAGGCCATTCTTTTTTATTCTTAAATGTATTTAAGGGATTCTGTTTATTCTAGAATAGTGTGTATCATCATAAATAAAGTAATGGATGAATTTTAGTTATTATATACTAAAGAGATTAAATACCTATAATCAAAAGCTCTACCGAGAGTCTTATTTTATATAATTGCTATGATTGTAACATAAAACATATTCTCTCCTCCAAGCTTCACACCTATCCTTGCTTACAAATAGTGGGATTATTTTAAATTGACCTCTAAAGACTTAATTGTTCTAGTGCGATATAATAGACTTATTACTCTTTTTAAAGTTGTCATATAAGAAGAGCTATTCCATCATTTTCTATATATAAAATTTGAAATATAAAATCTGAAGAACACTCATGAGAAGTACTTTTTTAAAAGATGTATATTAGCTGTGAAAATCTACGTTGAGATTTTTTATTACAGGTCATTGTTTTCATATTTCATGTCACTAAGAATCTCTAAAGTCTCTCAATATGCATCTTTAAATCATTTTCAGGTTCAAGGAAAAGTTACAAGCATTCTTAAATTTTTTTAAGGATTGCTGTTTATTTTATA
This sequence comes from Petromus typicus, assembly GCA_004026965.1. Classification (NCBI taxonomy): domain Eukaryota; kingdom Metazoa; phylum Chordata; class Mammalia; order Rodentia; family Petromuridae; genus Petromus; species Petromus typicus. Next base: position 24,100 of record PVIR01007071.1, read on the forward strand.
ATAGTGTATATCATCATAACAATTATGAATATATTTTAGTCACTAAAATGAATTCTAAAAAGAATAAATACTCATAATTTTTGTGATTTTATTGTCTGGAGCTCTCTAGCCTCTCAGTGCCCTTCCCACTCTAGGATTGCTCTCCGATAGAAAGGGGTTTGCTTGTGGACTTCTCAGTAGTCTAAAATATTCAATCTATTTGCTTCTGTTATTTCCAGCCACCATGACTTCCGGTACTTAGATTACCTCCAAAATTGGCCAAGGAAGGGAATCTTCTATTTCTTATTGAAACAAGCATACAAACTCCTCTCAAGCAATTTTCTTAAGGACTAGTTTTCATTCCAGGGAAATAAAAACTAATAGATGTCAAAAATGGAGAAGCTGTATTTTATAGCTTAGGAATAAGAAAATCGGTCAACAAATGAATCTAATGTATACTTATATAAATTGGGTTATTATATTTTAATAGCCCCTTATTTGATTTTCACAAATCACATATCCTCACTCACTGCTCACACAAAACTCCAAAGCTTTCAGTAAGTCCCTTTCCCAACAAGACACCAAACTGGTTATCATCTTTCTTGTCACCACCTTCCTGTCTCTTTGGGCAATTCCAGAAATATGTCTAAGGAACTCAGGTTATGCCATTCTCTTGTTCCACTCACTGGGGAGTTAAGTGAGTAAACAGATTGACTTTGAGGACTTACTGCGCAGGTGTGGTAACAGCACAAGTAAATGTCCGCTGCTGAAATTTTCCAAGTCTTTAAGTTACAAAATAGAGAATGTCAAGATTTTTCCTTTTAATAACTCAGCTTTCCAAATGATCTGGATTTTGCGTAGTAAGTATATGATTGTTAAACTTTCTATGCCTAAACTGTGCAGTGCTCTTTTGGGGGATTTCTAGATCCAAACTATAACACAAAGAATATATCACCCTAAATAAACACAAGCAGCCAGGGCAGGCAACTATTAGCTCCAAAACAATAGCTGTGTTTGACTACAGAGCAGAGATGAAGTCTAGATCAGATTGTCCAGTGAAGGAATGCTTCCCATAAACCAAAAGAATAGAAGTTCCCAGGGAAGCAGTCACTGCCCAAGCTGACTTCAATAGCACCAAAGAAAATTCCCAGACCAAGTTAGAGTACCAGGAGTGTGCATGAAGCTTCCACAGAGGAGAATGCTGTCCAAAGGTGATCAAATTGAGAGTTTCTGAAAAGATCTCCAGATGAAGCATCAAGTTGACTACTATAGATACAACTCAATCTGAAAAAATTATAGAATAGTTACCAATTTGGAAAGTAAGTAGTTGTAAGGGAATTATTTTTTTTAACCAGAAGCACGTTAATGTTTAAGACTTTTAAAAGTATTGGTCTACCATGTCAGAGATTTGTAAGATTTTCACTGCCATACTGAAAGGTGACATTTCTTCTGCTTCAAGGATCTGAGTAGAGAGACCAGAAACCATGTCATTTCTGACCTGGAAAATTAATCAGTTTTATTTGACAATCTGCTGTCACTAACTGACTTTGGCAGTCAACATTACCATTTTCTATAACAAAATCAGCATGAGTTAGTATTATTTCATTCCAGAATTAATTTAAGCATAAAGGATCCAACCGAGTCAACCTGCCCCATCGGTGTTCTGGTTTGGCTGAATCTGTTTTTCTCTCTCCTTCAGCCCCCAATCCTAACAGAGCAAGTGGTTTATTTTTGAACAAGGCCTGTGTAGCCTGATTCACTCAGCTTCCAACACTATATCAAACCAAAGAGAAGGGTGAGGGGAAAATCTTAGCAGTCATCTTATGCCAGGGTACGTAATAAGTAGCTCTTGTGCATGACCTTTCTGTAGGATTACCGAGTGAACATTTTTCTGAGACAACAGTGGAACGATTCTCGGCTGGCCTACAGCGAGTATCCAGATGACTCCCTGGACCTGGACCCATCTATGTTAGACTCCATTTGGAAACCAGATTTGTTCTTTGCCAATGAAAAGGGTGCCAACTTCCATGATGTCACCACTGACAACAAGTTGCTGCGCATTTCAAAGAATGGCAAAGTGCTCTACAGTATCAGGTAAGCCTCCTCAGATTGGATTACACCTTCTCACTCCTCCATTTCACATCTGACCTGGCCTGAATTTGCAATCTTTTGCATATCCATTGAAAACCACAGTTAGAGCATGCCAGAAGTTCCTGTGGTCTTTCTTCTGTCATATATAAAAGTACTAGTAATTACACACAACAAAGATGTGTACATTTGTACATTTATGGGTGGTGATGTACTGCATGAATACTTAACTAAATGAATTTTTGGTCACTTCAATAAAGGAATTCCAGGTCTTTTGCTTTAATTGACATGGAACATAATGTATGAACTTACATTTCAATAATTCTGTCCATTAACTACACACACAAAATCAATCTCGACATGGTCAACAGTATACTTTGGCTAAGTAAGTACGTGAATCTCATCTGTGCTTCTAACCATGCGTATGCCTTTGATCTCTGAACTTTTCTTGGATAGGGACTTAGGACAGAAAATTCCTGAAATTCATTTTTTTAATTTTACATTCATATATTAGCTCCAGATTTGTTATCACCCCAGGCTCAAAATAATATCCTCACTTTCTGAAATCTAGTAGCAGTTTCTCTGTGATTCTGCAAGGTTTTAGCTCTGCTCACTTTAGTTTTCATCACTGTGCTCAACTATACATTAACAACACAGATTTTTTAGATCAAACCCAAGCTCTGATGCTTACTAAGCCACATTCCCTATAACACTGTTACCGTAGTAATGAAAACAGAAAATATTTATTTATCTCTAAATATATGTTTAAAAAAACAGTTCAATAAATAACTAAAATTTGTATATCACACAATTTACACTTAAAGTATTAAATTCACTAGATTTTATCATATTGATGAAGTTTTTCAGACAAATATCTCTAAATATTCTTGTGAGAATGAAAGATGTGGTGGTCAGCAAATATTTTCTTCAAAAGGGTGGATTGTAAGTCTTTGCAATTTTGCAGCCTCAGATTGCCTCTGTCACAACTACTCACCTCTGTCATTCAGATCAAAGCAGCCACAGAAAATATGCTAACAACCGAGGGATATTTAGTACACTCAGTGACCACTGGCATTTAAAAGGTCTTATATATTACATACCATTCACTCTCCAATTTTGCTACACACTTAAAAAGTAGACAGCTAGTGTTCTTGCAAATAATGTTCACGAGTTTGCCTACTCACCACCATTGCATCCTCATTTAACAATGCTCTATATATGTGACTATCTATTGCATATTTCATTCTCATATCTAGTAAATTGATAGTTTACTGATGGCTGAAAGCTCCAATGTCTCATGGAATTAAAGAGGCTGATCAGATGTAAAATGTGCCAAAGCCTCTAAACTTCCTTCAGTGTCACTTCCTGTTTAAGAAACAGTCTATGTGATGAAACATTTGTTTGGTGTAAGATGCAATGTTAGGTATGACCAAAGCTGATGTGGCCTGATGAAATGGGACATATGCAGAGCTTGGTGCTCAAAAAGGGCCAATAAACTCAATTTAAAAGAAAACAGGACAGTGTATCAGTTGCTTTAGCTAATCTTCTGGGTCTTGGGTGGTGTTTGTTCTAATAAACACCTGGCTGGCTCTGAGATACTCTAACAATTTCTTGGATTTGATTGCCAGCTTACCTTGGCAAGCTGGTTCAGACTTTTCCTTTTTTGTGGGTATTCTCTGAAATCAAAGGAAATAATCCCTAATGAGGGAGAAGTGGAGATAACATTTTACAGAAGCACAAGCTCTTGGCAAATTTAAGGTGCAGGAATCTAATTATTTACCTGGAAGGGTTTCCAGTGAGGCAGACATTGTGGTGGGCCTGGAAATCCAGAGCTGAGTGCAATGTAGTCCTTGCTCTGGAAGGTCCCAGTCTAATAAGGCAGTGTACTATAGACAAATTAATTCAAAAAGAATAAATAGGGAACAAGGAAAAGTGGTTCTAACTCTGCACATTAATTGTGTGACCCAAATATTACTAGAATTTTGGGGTCAGTATCCACACTCCTATTTGAGTCACTTGAGTTAATTGAATGACATGCCAAGGAATGATTAGTGTTAATATATGCATATTTGAAGGTTTGACTCAACTGTAAGCGAGATAAGCTAGGGGTGTTGATATCTTAAAGGTGCTGAAATCTCCTTTCATTAAGAAGAAATGCCCCTGGCCTCTCAGGTTTACAGTGCAATACTGGAGTGTGCAGAGAAAGAGAAAGTAGTGGCCTAAATTCATACTCAGCTGTAGAGAGCTGAAATATGATTCATTTTCAATAGTATGTTTGATGTCTGTGAAGAGCAGAAAGATCAATTAATATGGGGTCTTTAAGAGGAAAAGCGGGATAGAATAAGACACAAGGAAGGGATAAGAACTATCAAAAATAAACTCATGAATTGTCTCTGCCCTATGTAGTTAAATAATTACTTAAGCATTTGATCCACATTTAAAAAGTATTGTTTTTATTGATTTTTTGATATTTACTTTAACCTAAAAGTTATGGCAAATGCTTATGGTATTTTATCCAGGAAAGCATCCAGGTTTTTCAAAGTTTTGTAGGAGAGACATAGAATTAACTTTGCATGAAAGACATTCCCGAGCTTTGATGGCCAAGGAAAATATAAAGAGTACTACACGGTCCATAACAAGCAATGTATCAATTTTCAAGTTTTTACATGTTTCTAAACAGGTGATGGTATGCAAAAATAAAAGGCTGTAGAGAAGAAACCCTTATGTAAACCAGTATTCCATAATTACCAAATCAAACATTTAGGGCACTTGAGCAAAATTCGAATAAATATTTTAAGTAGGAAGGAAGTTTTATCATATCTCTATCCAGTGATGCAGGACTATGTGTGTGTTGATAAAAATGCCAAATATATTACACTACATGCATTCAAATTTTTCTTTAATGTTGACTGCTGTAACACATACTCTGATTGCACTCTCTGATTTTTCTCAGTTTTGTTCACTTGACCTACTTATTGTTGACCATCCTAAGCAAAGGAGAATGGACGATATGCATTTTGTTTTGTGTACCCTTGATAGAGAGAATCAAATTCTAAACTCACATCACTTACAAAAGCTTGAATCTACAGTGGAATAATGAGTATTTAGAGTGTCATAGATATTATCGTGTGAACAATAAACAGCACAGTGAATTGAAGTGAAAGTGGGGACAGCATGAGATATGCTGGGCAAGATGAAAGAAGGAAGAAGGTGAACATTTTGGAAAAGAGTAATTTGTCTCACATATCTCCTGCATTTTTTCCAGTGTTTTCTTCCCTTAAGTCTCCTGCATTCTGAGAATTTTCTGTCCAAATTCTAACTTTTATAGAAAAAGTAATTTAGAAGAAATTTGAAGATATCTTGTAAAGCATCCAATCCAACACCATTGTTTTACTAACAAGAATGTGACTTCTTTCAGAAATGAGATGAGAACAAAGGATGGAGCTCATAACTCAGAAAGATCTGATAAGAATGAAAGCCCTTGACTTCTATTTCTCTGCTGTCATGCTCCACCCCACGCTGATTGCTCACTTCTCCAAACAAGTCCAAACTCACAAACAAACAATAGCAGAGATATGTCATTTTAGAACCAATCTGTTTTGGGGGTGGCTATCTGAGGAAAAAATTAATATTAAAGATGAGAACATATAACACATATAACTTTATAACCTATTTACTTTCCAAAAGTGCTTACTCTTCCAGGGATTAAAGAACTTAAGAGACTTATTGAAGACATAAAGTCAATTCTCTGGCTTTAAGACATGTGTTGAGAACCCATTTCATCCTTAAAAATCCTCAGAGAGGGGATTTGAAAATTTCTCTTTGGATCATGTAATCATGATATATCAGGCTAACAACGGACAGAAACACTTCATCATATAACACAAATCCCATGTGCAGCCACCTTAACCAGGCTTCTTTTCTCTTATCTGTTAGTGCAATAAACAAAAAATCACTACTGTTGGAATAATAACAAAATAACCTTCAGTATTTTTGCTTTTAAAAATTTTGCCCCAGCAGTGTTAGTAGAAATATTTCTTTACTAACGTTATGCTGTTGATTTAGTTTTATAGTTTTAATTTTATAGTTGGCTCTGCGCCAACACAGAGATGCCCATCTTTCAGTTTGTTGTACAGTTTGGGATTCCTACTTTAAACCAGATGGTGCCAAATACTGTCATGGGTATTTCTGACACCATTGTAGACACAGACTTCAGAGTCAAACACTTCTTGGGCTTGAGTACTTTTGACCCCATTGCTACCTTTGTGATTGAGGGGACTTTCCTACCTCTCTTAATCTCTATCTTCAGCTTTACAAAAGAGATTATTGTAGAATGTACCACATATTAAATGGATAGACACTCTAAAATGGCCCTGCCGTACATTTTAGTGCTCTTAATGTTTTCTTAAAATTTAATCATTGAACTTTCCATTGCAAACTCTAAAACAAAGCATAAGCTGACTGAGAGAGATTTATGCAAACTCAAAACTTGAAGGATGAAGTGGACTGTCTCTTCAAGCGTAAGCCTATAAAATAGGGGCTCTTAGCCTGGGGGTTAGAAAACTACAGGGCAGACTTTAATCTCCTTAAAAATATTTGCATATTCTGTGCCTTAGGGCACTTCAGGTCTTTTTTGTTTGGTAATTTGTTTTGTTATTGTCTTATTTTGTTTGTTGGAGTTTAGAAGGAAAGATCTTCATCTTTATTAAAGAGGCTATAATCCTTCAACTGTTGATTGCTTGGCTTATAAATCTGTTGTGTATCTTCAGAACAGTGGTGACTTAGTTGAAGTTAAAGAAATATTATTGTTTGCTTTCACTGTCTGATTTGACTGGCCAGGTGCCTGGGGTCTTCATGCTATCTTCCAAATGCAGAAATCTTGGCAAACCATAAAAATTTGTGAGATTGCTCATCCATAAAGAATCCTGTATTACCAAAGCATCTGCTTGCCATGTCGTCAGCCTTTATCTGACCTGAAACTTAATCTTCTGTGGCGTTTGAATTGATTTTCTTGTTAATCCTTTTGATTTGGTTCAGATTCCAGGTGTTGATGATTCAGTCTTCTACCTTCCCAGTAGCACTTGAGTTGTAATAAAGAATCCATAGGGATTGAGGCATCTTCTTCCTCTGATGATAGATTACAGACACCACTCAGAGTAGGTGGAGTGTAGATTTCTAGACAGGAGCCCAACTGTGCCCTCAAAACAATCTTATCTAATCATCAACTCTATCCATACACATAAAAGGCCAACTTTTCCCACATGGCCTCTCATTTTTGACTCACACTACAGCCTGATGCAACAACTTCAAAAGATTCTAACTTTAGTTATAAAATGATTTTTCTTCTGGTATGAGAAGATAAAGCACTATTTAGATGTCAAGGTTGAAAATAAAATGATGAGTGAACTAAAACCTGCCTGAATGTTACCAAGGGTGATGCTTTGATTATCATACTCTTGGTTTTGAAGAGACATAGAAACCTGTATTTTCTGCTATTAGTCAGCTATGAAAGGCTGTGATTTTTCTCTTTGTGCATATTTCTATGTTTATCTTTGTATTTTATAATCCAGGAAAATCACATTCTCATTTTCTAACTCTGTATTCAAATCCTCATTAGTTTTGTGAGTTGACTTAATACAGTAATTAATGACTGTAACATAAGCGCCCACATCAGAATTAAGCAGCAAGTCATCAGGGAAGTGCTAGAAAGTGCATGGAAACCACAATGATCCCACTCTTCTTAGAACATAGTAAGCTTGGGAGGGTGGGAAGAGCCGGGGCATACATATCCTGGCGGATTCAGTAGGAGGTGAGCTCAGTGGTTCAGAGGGGGTGATTTTGAAGAGGGGACCTCAAAAACAGTGCAGCTGAGGGTAGAAATATTAAAGTCCAGAAAGTGCGTAGAGTACATAACAGATTCTCACAATGTACTGGAAAGTTAAGTTGATTGGGTTCATAAATACAAATGCACTATGGGTAATAATATTGGTTGAAATACAACAAGGTAAAAGTCTTACCCTTGTTTGAAGGAAAACAGGAAACTTTTCCATGAAATACATGAAAGTTGGCACAGCCATTTGTCCTTGACTGTTTACCCGACTGGACTAGAAATAGCAAGATTTTCCTTCTCTTGAAAGTAACTTTCCATTGCATTAACATTCATCAGAGTTTCTTCTTCAGGTGATGGGGCAGAGACAGAATACCAAAAAGGCAGCTCAGAGCAATGTGAACACCATAGTTCTTTCTATCATTGACGGTACCTTCCAGTATCACAGAACTATGTCTCCAGCTTCATCAAGTCATCAGCCTGTCTCAGTTTCCCATATAAAATCATCTAGGGCTACTTCTAGCTCTCTAAGCCTATAACTCAAAATGATCTATTTCTTCTTCCCAAAACACAAAACCCTTCCTGGTGAGTATATAAGAATGGTTCTTCAAGTCCGCTGGAGCTTGGAGTCAGCAAGAGGAGATTCTGAATTTAACATGCCTGTCTCAAATACTTTGGATCTTAAGACTCTCCTCTCTTAAACTACATGTCCAGCTCTGAGGAGAGAAACTTGACCTGGAAGTCGAATACGGAGGACCACATTACCTGTAGTTTAGGAAATGGTCTTACAGCATTGAATGAATGTTCAGTGTTGAGCTCCCTATTCAGAAATTTTCCAACTGAAAACAGAATCATTCGTACCCCTTAATCCAGTCAGTGGGAGTACCCATGGGATATAACTTTAAACACAATGAATTACAGGTTTGCATACTTTTAGACAATTATACAGAGACGGTTGGCTGGTTCAGCATGTAGGCTGAGGAATTACATTGTAGATTTGAACCAGCAGAGGTGAAGGCCTAGTCTGCTAGTACTCATTACCTAAATTTTCTCCGGGCAAGAAGCCAATAAATGCAAAAAGCAGAGGTCCAAGTGAGGATGTTCAACTCATGTTGACACCAGGCTTCTTCCTGGTCTGCCCTGTGATGACATGAATCCCAAGACAAACACGTACAATATCACTTTAGCTCCCATGAGACACAGGAATTATTTTGGTGAGTTTGCATAGCATAAACTCCAAAGGAAAGACAGTTGATTTTAAGATGAGAAAAAAAATATATCCACCTATAAAATTCAGCAGTTCTTCCATCATGTTTTCTTTTCTTGTGGCATTAAAAATTATATAACAATGTCTGTACTGTGTAGAGCACAATATTGATCATTGTACACTTATTGTGAGATAAGCAACCAAGTATGTGTATGTATATGTGGTTCCACATGTGTCCTTCTCAGATCAAAGCCATCCCATATATTATTGGTCAGTTATTTCAAAGGACAATGAAGCAACTAATTATTAGATGTTCAATTTTTAGTAAGGATATCTTCATAAATTTTTTATCTTTCAGTCAAAAAATGAGATAGGAGGTTAAAGACAGAATGCTGTGGAGGGGGAACATGTATCAGTTCTGAGGGTCAAGAAGATCTGGGTTCAAATCCAATATTAGTAAAGGACTATAAGAAGTCATTTGATCCTTCCTTGAGCCACACTTCTTTGTTTTAGTTCCTCATTCATATTAAATGCTTAATGAATATCTTAGACCAAACTTGCTGTGGTATGAGGAAAAAAAAGTAGGAACAGTTCTCTGTTTCTTTTCTAACCTATACACATAGGCATATGCTTATTGAGTAGCAGTATCATCCAGGCTTTGATAATTTTCCATACTGAATGCAAAGTAGATAGATACTGTGTGTGCCCTGGATTTCCAACTTTTGGGAAGCAAATAGAAAGGAACTGACACATATCCCTTTTCAGATAATGCCTTGGCTGGTGCTAGGTCTTGCTTTTGTGTTACTTGTTAAGAGTAAACTGAGGACTTACACATACTTTTAAAGTATCATTGAATCAAATATGGACTATTTTGCCATATGACCAGAGCTCCATTCTTTCTCCAACATCATCATCACAAACAGTGGCCAGCCATTCTCTAGCAGTTGCCACAGTAGATATACTAATGCGGTAAAATGCTAGCAAAGTACCACACACTTTGCATATAGCTGTCAATGGGTAGAAAGTTACTTTTGCCTTCTGAAAGTCGTATTTGTAATCCTTAATGCTAGCATTCATATCTCTGATATGTTTGGGAGATAATCCCAAACTAAATGTGAAGAAAGTGGCTGTTCCACACTTTTCTCTCTTTCTTCACCTATCCCAGTTAAATCTGTATAACATTAGATGCATAGTGATAACAATCAAGTCAGCTCCTATTATTTTAATGCCAGGCTAATAATATTTTATCTTCACAAATGTCTGGGTAGAGAAATGAATTATAGATAGGAAATGACTTTGCAATTTAAGACAATGAAAATGTGAGCAGTACCGGCTACTAAGTCTTATGATTTGAGGTTTTTTTCCTGTAGTGTTCAAGTTAAGCCCTCTCCTATTCAACACCTTCAAAACATTCTATTCAGGAGGCACAAAAGCATTTGGAAAAGTTTTAGCTGCAAATTTATCATTTGCTCTCCAAGTTGAATCCAATCCATACTTAAACTTCATTAACATGGGCCAACCATATGTGTGCACATTTTCTAAATGGACCACACACAGATGGGAATGGATACTGCAAATTTTTTATCCTTCATAGTTATTACTGCTCAATGCACACGCTTATTTTTTATCATGCCTTTACAATGTTTGGTAAATATGGACCTTCACAGTAAGCCACTGGGATTTTCGTCAGGGGAGAGAAGTAGAATAGTTAATGAGACAGGCAGTGTTGTCATTTATGTCCTCTGTATCCCCAGTTCAATAATGAAAGTCAGTACACGTGCTTATTGGGAAATAACTGAAGGGAGATTGTCTAACCTTACAGTTTAGGGCTAACCTGGGGCATAGGTCCAGCTTTAGCTGATATTTAAAAATTGATGTATCTCTAGGAATCACCACAATGTTCTGAGCCTGGTTTTCTATCTAGTTTTATCCCTACTTTTGATGTTTTCAGTATCAAAATCTGTTCTTGAGTATATATTAGGGAATATAAGAACCTATCAACTGATTTCCACAAAAAAGGAAATGACTGACAGTAACTGAAACATTCTCTTCATAGCTTTGCATATTAGTCTTGGGAGCCTTTAATGAAATGTCTATTAATTATATGTAACAGGTAAAAGTTAGTAGGGTTTGAGCAAGGTCATGCTGAGATCTTTCAGAGACTCTTAACAATTTACATACCATGAAATTTCAGAATTGTTTATGTGACATGTTTTGTCAGTTGCAGCCCTGTCTGTGCCTGTTTGTGGACCAGGCAGGCAGCTCAGGGATGGAGTGAGCAGCAAACTTTCTATGTTTTATGGGAGAAGTTCAAGCAGCCATTTCATTGAAGAATTTTCAGAATGACAGATCCTTGTGTGGGTGCCTTGGGTTTTAATTCAGAAGCATCAACTGATTAATGCAACACATACTTTTCTGAGAAGTCCAAAGGATCCTCTCAGGATCTACGTCTGAAGGATAGGTCATCTGTCCTATCTAATGAGCATCAGTGCTTATCTAGGCCCAGACAGAATCACTAGAGGTTGTTGCCTTGATTTAGTTGGATCTGATTTACATTATTCAAAAGGATTCTCTAAATGAGGGGACTGTAAAACTTTGAAATGTTGAAGAATAAATCCTCAGCTATTGTTATACATACATATACGTGTATTCTGACATTGTATTTATATTCTCTTTCAAGAGAGAAACTGTCTTATTTCAAGTTTGTGATGCATGGTGCCTAATAAGTATTTGCCAAAATGTTCCTGAAGGGAAGTAGTGTTTTATAACCCATGTGGAATCCTACTTAGCACAGTCCCTCCTCACTGAGAGCCTGGAGCTAGTCCTTCCTGCACTCTCTTCTCCGTCATGATTTTTGTTGTGGAAATATCTCGATGGCTGATTTTCATGTGATTAGAGGCAGTGGCTTGATATACTACCACCTCCCTGAATACAGTTCCATAGGTTACTTGTGGCATTTGCACGTTCATGTTTGTAGACAGGCACAATTGTCTTGGCTATTTCTCTACTTCAAGTAGAAACATCCCCCTACCACCACTTGTAATAGTTCTCCCAGTCTTCTAATTGTGTCCAGTGAACTAACCTGGGGTTCACTCCCTTGATTTTACAGTGTGTCACTCTATTATGAATGAGGTTCTTGATTAACCTTCTTATCTCATTCTCCCTAGTCAATCACTTAGCGCTCTAGTTGCTCTTAATTGTCTTACTGTGGTATGAAGTAGAAAGTAACATTTGCTGAAGGAAATACTAATGTTACTGAAATATTGTAGAGTTTTTAAAATCTTTTATCCTATTTCTATTTCTAATATTTTTTCTTTTAGTCTACCATGTTGACAGTAAGTCATCCCTTGGGACATGCTGAAGTAAAGTTTTTTAACTGCTTCAGGACACCAGCATCAACATTAACTAGGCCACTTAGAGAGTGCCTGAGAATCTGCATTTTGACAAGGCCCCCTCAAGTGAGCTTTGTGCCCACCAGAGACTGAAATCTCTTACGGGTAAAGGATGCTTTGATTAGACAGACAGCCTAGGAGTGTATTTTAATCCACAAATTCTTTAATACTTCCCTCCTCTCATTTTCCATTGTGTGTGGGTTGTGTTAACATTACACTTTGACTTCTAACTCACCCCTAGGCTAATTTCACTTAAGGTCTAGGTGGGCTAAGATGACACTCTTGTTCAACTCTTGATGCATCCTGTCAAATCTCCCTGACACTAAAATATCACAAAGTTCAGAACTGTCAAGGTACAACTGGGAAGGAAGATTCTACAGATCTGCATTGCACAGTAAGCCCTATGTTCTCTGGGAAACAGTTGATTATGTTCTAGGATGCTGCATGACAAAGCCCTGTGGGGGAAATAACCGTCTCATCTATTTGAAAGAACGTTCTTATTTTAAGAAGCGTTACTTGCATTTAAAGCTTTCAGCATATTCAAGAATATAAATTCACCTATAACAAGCGCTTCAAGCTGGTCATCTTCACTTGCAATTTAGGATGACAAAAATGTTAAGCAGGATGGAGCTATGAATGAAGAAGGAAGACCAGAGAATATTCTTTATGGGTAAACTGAATCTACTGCACAGGGCCCCAGGTAACATGGAGGCCAGAGGTGATTTTAAAAAGAAAAGTAAAGATAATTCTGGGTGTCTGAAAAAATAAAAATGACTGGTGTCTACAACCAAATCTTCTAGCTTCACAGTCAAAAGAGGATAAATTTCCACGAGAGGAAATGCAGTAGACTGGAAAGTAAACGGGATTTAGTGTCAATTAAAGTTGGGCTCAAATCTACCTTTGGATACTTACTCATTTTGTGTCTTTGGAAACATGGCTTCAACTTTGTGTTTCAGATTACTCATGTCAAATGTGGAGCTGATGCTATTGCTTCATAGGAAGGTGCTCCATGACTACAAAATGATCCATGACAAGTATTCAGAAAATCATGATTATTAATACTAGCAGCAGCACTTTTAACTTGGTTCTGCTAAGTATTTTAATCCTAAAGGAATACCATAAGCTCTATTCTCTCTGATATATCACATTTTGCTCAGCATTTATAGCACCCTACATAGAGTATGGTAAATGTGAGCCTCAACAGAAAAACAACAGTATTATTGCCAATATTCTCTTGCTCTTTCTAAGAAATATAGAAGCATCTTCTTGTCCTTCCTCTCCAAACAATAAAGCCCACTGTAACCACTAGAATGAACTCTCCCCAAATAGCATGTTGGCAATCTTGCTTTAGGCAAGCAGATCACTCATTAAAATTTGTATTTCTATTTAAAAATTCATTTTCTCTTCAAATGATATTTTTTTCTTCAAGAACCTCACTGAGAATGGATTTTCAATTCTAATATTACATTTCCTAGGAGCTAGTAGTTGTTTTATGAGTCAAAGAGCCTCTGTCTGCCATAACATTGCAATGTTAAGTAATTAATCTACATTCTTCTAAAAATGTGAGGACACGCCTGGTAGTATACTACCCTACCTGACCAGTTTAAGAACAGATGGATTTTTCTGCCTGGCTTTTCTTCAGGCTGATTTGCCTATTTCTAATGAGAATCTGCTAACCACTTAGAGAGGAACGCAGGCTAGCTTTGCTGGCTTCCTCCAACAGTTCCGTAATTTGGCAATGCATCATGGGCTCTGATGACCAGCCTCCTCCCTTCTAAATCATCTGCCCTTTCCCACTCCCGTAGAAAAAGTGCCTGAAACTTTCCCACAGAGTTTCAAGATGCTGATGCACTCATTTGCTCAATACATATTTCTTGAATACCTACACTGTTGTAGATACAGTCTTAGATGGTAGGAAAGAGTCCTCACTTTCATGCATGATGGTCAGGAGGGACAACAAATAAAAATTACAATATTTGACTTAAAACACTATAAAGGTCACTGAATCCATTTATAACATTTGTGTCTGTCAGTAACTTAAGCCTTAAGTGAGGTATAAACCAAGAACTGTTTTTGTGAGCAAGGTGAGCTGAAGGAGAGAGCGAGGAAAGAGCAAGAAAGATAAGATGTGTGGAAACTGACTTTCTGTGCCTTGTTTTGTTCCTGGCTTTTCAAATCTAAATGCTTGCTCAGCCTTCCTACTCTCAGTAAAGAGGCAAGGCCTCAGTATGGGAACTTTATCCCTCCCCTTGTGTGAGCTCCCGCGGGGTGCCCCAAATGCATGCATGTCAGCCATGCTGACAATGGGAGAATGAGCAATAATGCTTCAGGAAATGAGTTCTTCAATAAAGTGAAAAGGAAGAGGGGCGGACTCAGCTCACTGCCTTCAGGTGCAATGGCCTTAATATTTCAGATCACAGGAAAGAGGAGAACAAATTTGACATGATGTAGACAGTGTCTGCCAGCAAAATGTCTGAATTTCCAGGCAAACTGGGAAGAATACTGGTTTCTCAATTAAAATATGTAATTCCATAACAGTCACCAAAAATAGGTAGAGAGCCAGGTCAAAGTAAAAAAAAAAAAAAGACTCACACATTTAGGTGTGTTATTGCACACATCAGTCTTACTTGGTGCAATTCCCACATTTCTGTACAAAATATTATCAAGTTTTTTCCCCCTCAAAACTCACTTTTCAAATCAAAAAATAGCCTTAAACACAATGGGATGGTCATTACTTTGGGAGATTCTGCACTAGGAAGAAAGCATAGGGAATATTCTGGGGTGATAGGAATATCATGAATCTTGGTCTGAATGCTTTTTACATAGGTGAATATAGATTTCAAAAATCACTGCACTGTAATTCATTTTTGTCTATTTTTACTGAATTTAATGTACATTGTAAATGAAGAAGGAAAAATAAGTAAGACAAAAACCCGGATTTTAAGTGCTTAGATGTATGGTAAACTCGGTGTCATAAGTTATGAGCTCAGAGCTCATGTAGGACCTATTAGAGCTGTACAATCTCCTCCCATCTGCTTAGATGATGAAATGACTTCACAAACTGTAGAGACGTTGTTAACTCCCTTCTTTACTATTCTCACTCATTACTTCCAGCACAAAACTTACCTAGGAAGGCCGGGGATTTGGCTCAAGTTTACTGTGCCTACCTTGGAAGCACAAGGCCTGAGTTTGAGCTCTACTACCAGAAAAAAAGGGGAAAAAAAGAAAATACCTAGGAAGAAAATTATAAAAACAAGGGAGAAAAGCTACCATTGGCCTCTCAGCTTAGACAAGACTCATGGATGGTTTCATATTTGTCAGGAATTTCAGTTTGAATTTGTCAGTGAGGTTTTGCATGATGTTAATAATTTTGATTCCCTCAAAATTCGGGGGTCTTATAAGACTGTTAGATCTGCCACAAATGAAAGAATAATTCTGTGTGAAGGTTCTGCTTCCTGCTACTATGAAATGTTCACTTATAAATGAATTAAACTCACCAACCGTAAGTTTAGGGATATTAAAGTTGAGTTGTTTCCATTAGCAAAGCATATTTAGTTGAATTCTGTCCTGTGTGTTCTTTTATGCTGTATTAATTTACAATTTAGAATATTTTATAGTATTAATATTTTCTAAATTCTCAAAGGTAAAGTTTTCAAAATTATACTGAAATTTCCAAATTTTATGATTTTGATTCACTGAAATTATCCATATAACATTTGAATATTTTTGTATGATAAAATTATTTTATTTTTTTTGATTTGTAAGTTGATAAGCTACAGTTATATACTTTATCATAGGGAACAAAATAATGTTATGAATTATGAATACATGTGGAATAATTATATAAAGCTAATTAATGTATTTTCTACTTAAATACATATTTTGTGGTATGAAGATTTGAAATTCACTCTCTTAGTGATTTTGAAATATAGAATACACTATTATTATAGTCACCACTTCTTGAATAAAACTTTTCCCCTAATTATGGCTTTGTGTCGTAGCATGGTTTACAATAAACAAGAAAAAGACGCATTTTTGTGTGATGAAAATATTTATTATGAAAATAGAAAAGACAAACTAGATTTTCATTATGTTAGCATACTTTTAAGCCCATAGACCCTTTTGAAGTCCCCTATACCTAGTAAAATGGAAGATTTTTGTTCACAAGAGAGTTTCATTTTGTTTCTATTACTCTTAAATCATTTTAAAGAGTTCATGGTATTATTCTCAGTGAAATTATGTTTTCCCAAAAATGTAAGCTCTTTGTGATGAGAAAAAGAACTAAAAATCTGTCTGTCTGTCTACAGATAAACTCCATTGACTAAATTCTTTCTCTTCTTTAAGATGTTATTTTAAATCAGTTTCTTAGATATCAAAATCATTTTTTAAGAATCATGGTGTTTGGCTTCTCAGAAGAACTAATAAATAATAGTTAATTTATTTAACAGTGAATGAAAGTGAAATGTTTATTATTTAATAATAAAATTATAATAACAAAACATATTGAGTAAAATAGAATTTATCATTTTACCTTTCAGCTATTATTTGAGATTAGGTATGTTTAAAACTGATAAACAGATTTTATGGACATTTTCAAACAAGCTAAACTTGTCAATACAGACAATGTAGAATAAAGAATAAATATGAAGTATGAGTCATTCTACAATCAGAAATATCTATTCTTACTATAGTGTTGTTTTTTTTTCTTTCTAAGACTGAAAACATGTTTTTACATAATTGTGATCACACTGCACTCTTTATATCTTGTTTTTCCCAATTGCTGTTGTATTTTAAATGACTTTGAAGATCCTCAGCATGGATTGTCTAATTTCACTTCAAATTCAAAATCTTTTCTTTCTTTAAAATGTGTGGCATATTTTTTGTGTGTTTTCTTTTGCTTGAATAGAATGTAAAACGAAGCAGGGAAAGTAAGTAAAGAGGGAGTAAATAAAGATACCACAAGGGGAGAAAGTGAGCTCAACAGCAAAAGAGAACTTAGATAGTAGTATAACAGTCAGAGAGGTCTTGAGCTATAAAAAATGTTTGGGCAACAGGGGAGATAATTTGGAGCACTGAACTTTAGAATGACAGGGACTCTAGTGTTAGAATCAACTGGGAATAAACATTATTTTACCCTGTTTCATTGTTTTTGAGGAAATGTTTAGCAACTTTAATATCTTAGAGTGCAGAGAAAATTTGACGCAATACTGAGATGATAATTAGATTTGTTTATTCTCAAATTTTAATCTCCTTCCTTGAGTCTTAGAAATACAGAAAAGTTGCAGAACAAGATGTGTGCACCAGCCCTTTGAATAATGAAAGGAAAATGGAGGGAAAGAGATGTACCTTAGAGAATACCTTGTTACAAGTCTCCGTCAGAGCTGACTAGATCTCAAGAATTTTAGGGAAGAGGACAGGGATCATATTGGCCCATATTAGGTGTAAAGAGGTGAAGACTGCAAAGCACCATTCTTAAATGAGTTTTCCAGCTCAACTATTTGCTCCAGAATTGTCAAAATTCTAGAACGGATGCTATGATATATTGTCAAAACTATCTATGCAGACCTGGCTAGGGATTTAGTTCAGTGGTTCTGGTGCCTGCCTTGCAAATGCAAGGGCCCAGGATGCATTCCCTGGTAACCACATACAACAATGCCAGGGGTGGTAACTCAGGCCTACCAGAAATCAGTACCACATACCACAGTGCTGGGTGTGGTGACTCACGCCTACAATCCTAGTACGCAAGAGTCAGAGGCAGGAGGATTGCTGAGTTCCAGGTTGAGTTCAGGACCAGCCTGAACTACAAAAACAAAAGAAAACAAACAAACAAACAAAAAACAGTGAGACTCTGTCTCAGAAAAAAAAAACCAAAACAAAACTATCTATGGAGACCAATAAATGAAAGACTGTGAAGTTAAGTATTTGCTCACTTGATGGAAGAATAATCAATGCTTATCATAACTATTTATGCTTATAACATCATTTATTGTTCTTGATGGAAAGTTCACGAACTCACGGGCTGGGGATATAGCTCAGTGGTTCCAGCGCCTGTCTCAAAAGCGCAAGGGCCCAGCTTCGATCCCCGGTAACCACATAACAATACTGGGTGTGTAGACTCACACCCAAGAGCAATCAGTACCACATACCACAGTGCCGGGCGTGGTGGCTCACGCCTGTCATCCCAGCACTCAGGAGGCAGAGGCAGGAGGATTGCTGTGATGTGAGTTGGAGGTTGAGCTCAGGGCCAGCCTGAACTACAAAGTGAGACCAAGTCTCCAAAAAAAAAAAAAAAAAAAAAAGAAAGAAAGAAAGTTCACGAACTCGGAATAATTGCAAAATCATATGAACCTTTATTTTTTGTACATCGAGGTGGATAAAGGCGTATTGTTCATGTTACAGCGTTGATCAGTGGTCTAGTTCGATCTAGAAGAAATTAAAGACAAGTGCCATTTGTTAGATAAAGGAGAAAGGAGGCAGAGTAAAGGACTAGAAGATGGAAAATATGGAGTAAGGAGTTGTGGTAAAATACTACAATATTTTCAAAATTTACCAATGACTATGGGTTGTTTGAAAAATATTGCCCTGAGCAAGAGCTTGAATTTCAGTATTTGAATCAATACATTTTGCTTAATGCCATGTGGGTTTTTGCTTGCTTCTCAGAAAGTGGAGCTGAAGATTTGAAACTTGTTTCCCATTTTTTCTTTGCTAAGGCTCACCTTGACCTTATCCTGTCCCATGGACCTGAAGAACTTTCCAATGGACGTTCAAACCTGTACAATGCAATTGGAGAGTTGTAAGTGGCTACTGATGATATGTCTGCTTGCTTTATCCAATGACCTGGATCTTTTAATGTATCAATAAGGACTAAATCTCATAAGACCCATCCTCTGCTTACTTAGCAACATTCAAGGTCTTACTTCCAAACAAGCAAAAGTGTGCTTACATGTCTCAGGAGAAGCTCATTACCAATGCAGTGTAATCAACTTTTCAATCTAAAATTCCATATAACTTGCCCTTTCTAAAAAAAAAAAAAAAAAAAAGAGCCTGATTTAATAAGCTTTTCTTTGAAATGAAAATGTCTCTTGGGAAAATAAATGAAAATGTCTCCTTATTAGTGAGTCCACCTTTATAATGAACCACTCCTCAATCAGAAAACTGTATTTCTTTAAATATTATGCCTATATAAACAATCATTCACAGGGAATTCTGGTAGGAAGGGATTACAACTTTGAGACCAAGAAAGAAAGGCCTTAGCTAGTGGAGGACATATATCAAGATGTCTGAGATAAGATGGAATAAGAGAGAATAAGAGCTGTCTTCTTTAGATAAGCAATAAATGCATGAAGGTATGGAGAAGGCAGTAGGGCAATGCCATCCGTGCTGTCACCTTCCATTCTTAGCTCTCATGTCACAGATCTCTGATATGTATTGTGGCTGCTGATGCCTCAAAGGTAATGGAATTTTCAGTTAAGATACATTAGTTTTTCCTGGCTTTCTCTGTCCATTTTCTCTGTTTGTAGAAAGTAAACAATAAAAAGTGCTACTGACCTACAGAAAGGCTAGAAGATTTAATGAGTCAGGGACAAAGAAATACTTTCAGCATCTTCATTTGGAAAAACAATAAGTATAAAAAGACATATCAACTATTATTTTAAAAAAATAGTGGCAGGATTTTTTCTTGTAATTTAAAATCATTATAGATTTCCCTTGGAACTTCCTGTGCAAATAAACAAAATAATGAAACATCTTTGTTTTAAGAAGTTGTCAGGGATAAAATGAGAATTTCTGATTTATAATAGACTTTATGTATTCTTATTTTCTCTGTTGCCCTTCTCTTGAGAAGGTTGAGAAAACGTGCTTTTTTTTTTTTAACATAATGATTCCTTCTCTTATCTCCTCTGTTACTCCAAACTTTCCTCTGCCTCAACCCAATGCTTCTATTTTCTCAGTTAAGTAAATCCCATTTAACGCTTTAAAAAAAACTCCAGTTAGTGAATATGCTTATTCCTTACAGAAATCAATTCGAAGAATTAGTGATGTGCTTATTAAGTTTAAATGCAGAAGGTGGGGAATAGTCTTTACTTGTTCTAACTCAACACTATCTCTTACTTCCCCACCTTTTTATCTTTTCTGTCTGTTCTATGTTGAGGCTTCAGGAGGCAGCCAAGGACTGTTATTGTAGTGCTAGGGAAAAGCTCATCATAGAGACGATCTTTGGGTATTTGAAAGCTACAGATATTTGTTGGAAGAAGCCAGATTTACTCAGTCTGAGTTGCAGTGGAAAAGAAGGGCTCATTCCTTTACTTTGTGAGCCATCAATGTTTCTATGCGATCCTTTTTGAAATTCCAGCCTTTTCATGTTTTTATTTTTTGGCTTTGACTTTAAAAGGTGTTCAAAAAAAAGAGGAAAGTAGACTTGAGTTAAGTTTGCCATTGTTTTCCGGGTAGCTTTGGTGAGTCATTTCATCACAGTAAACACAAATAAGAATCTTTAAACTTAACCATGTTGAAATTATTGACCAGCCAAAATCTCATGCAATATCCTTGGTTCTCATCACTCTCATTTTGAAGAATTGAAGGACCACAAACCACAGGGAGATAAAGAAATAATGTACAAAAGAGTAGCTGTCATTTTTGAAATGAAATAGGACACAGAAGCATCTCTGAGAGAAAATGAACCATTTGGCAGGTACTTGGAGACTAAGCTGATTTTGGTTTAGTGAAACTGTTAATTGGATGGCTCAAGTTCTATAATTGTATGACCTCGCATAATATGTAATATATTTTACTCCATCATAGTAACAGTAATGAATAGGCCTATTTGCCAAGACATTAACACAAACACATATTCTTGATTTGTATATCCTACCACTTCTTAGGTTACCTGCCTGTAACCATCCTCATGAGTTAACATAATTGAGAATTGATCATCAATATTTAATGCAAAGTTCCTAAGTAACAACTGGAATGTGATGTGTTTGTTCTCTTTAAAAAATAGTTTTGTTTGAAATACTAAGACGAGTACTATGAATTGAATTGTCTTATTGGATTTCCACAGACACAGCTTACAAACATAATCTTCAAAGGATTTTCAAGTTTGTTTACTTATTTGTTTTTCAGAAAGAGTGAATAGAGGCAGAAGAAAACAGACTTTATAGATTTCAATCTTTCATTATACACACACACACACACAAAACAAAATTAGCTTGCTGATTTAATTTCTTTGGCTCCAATGACATGTAGTTGTTGTGATGATTGCAACTCTATTATTAAGAATGCTCTTGAAATTATTGAGCACGTGTCTGCTTTAGACAATCTTCCTGTTGTTTCTTTATGTGGCTAGACTTCCAGGTTTCCTTGAAGAGATACATTCACTTGTCCACTAAAATTTCTTTACTCTAGTTGGGTACACAATGAATGACCTGATATTTGAATGGTTAAGTGATGGTCCAGTGCAAGTGGCTGAAGGATTGACCTTGCCCCAATTTATTCTGAAAGAAGAGAAGGAACTTGGCTACTGCACAAAGCACTACAACACTGGTAAGTTTTCTTTCAGTTGCTAAATCCAACTGGGGTCCATTCAGAGTTCAGAATATATATCCTGTCACCTTAATTGCTGCATATTTACCAAACAAATAGAGTCCAAAATCTCCTGACAGGTAAGATTCCTGTACCCTCTAGAATGGGTCAGTGAACACAACTGATAATTATTCCAAAATTATACAAGGAGAGAGAATTGGGAAACTTTTACTGTTTTCATGCTAAACAGCTGATGTCAAATGTGTCTGACAAAAGTGTAAGAGACCTCATTAGTTGTACAGGGAAGATTTCCACTGTGGTCCTTCCTTGGATGCACTCTCGACATTGCATCTCTAGGTCAGCTTGTACTTCCTGCCATGGTAGAGGTGAGGGATAAAACCCAGAATTAGAACTACTGTGCTGTCTAGCCCTGCACAGTGGCAGATTAGAATAAAGTCAACTGGAGAGAATTCATCTGACTCTAAAATCAGGGACTAGTAGCGCTGACAGACACCAAGGGTATGGAGGGGGAATGTGGGATGGGGCCAACAAGTGGACATCTGTGTTGTCTGGATGATTAGTCCTGCGCAGTAAAGTTTATAGCTTTTCCTATGAACATGCTCTTGTGATGCCATGGATACTGATTATGGGGCAGACATCAAACGTGATGGTTTGTCCAGTGACTGACCCAGGCCCCTGGCTGAGTAGAATGGCCCACAAATACCTACTCCAACAGTCAATAGTGTCTTCATATGAAATAATTTAAATTTGATTCTAAGGCATTCTTCATGACCAAGAAGAATTTAACCGGCTCTTATAATTTGTGTGGAGTAAGTCAAATTATAATTGAAGTTCTAACTCCAAATTGATCAGAGGGAAAAAAGCGGAAAGAGGCAGAGACATTTTTGGTAGTACATTAACAGCTCTAAGATGTTTATATGCATGATTTTTCATAGGCAAAGTAACACTACAGTTTCTAAATGTTGTGAAGCAATTACCCAAAAGTCTAGGAAATTTTTAGAGTCACTAGAGTATGCATATGGCTTATAAAATTGCTCTCTGTTGCCATTGATAGCACAGAAATAAAGTTATTCAAATACTTAGGGAGCTGCTGTTATTACTTACAGGGGAACAGTTTCAACCATTATAATTACATGGTATATATCATATACTGTATGCTGTATGGTACATGCTCTGGCTTCTATGTTGACTACTACATATTATATATTCTAACTGCACAAATTTTGAATATTTTCATTCCACCAATCAGTTTACATCAGTCTTGCAAATTCTCAAGACCTGTTTAAAATGATTAAGCTACAGCAAGCATATATTTTAAAAATTAAATATATAATACGGCTCTAATCCATTGATTCTTTAGATCATTCATTTTTGCACTATTGTTTCCATAACTAGTTATACAGGGTGAGAGTTTTATGCAATTTTCCCAATCTATCTGCAATACATTTAATTTTAAAAAATAAGATAGTAGAATTAGAAAGAAGAATTCAAATTAGACTAAATGATAATTTGCCATTTCTAGGGAAGTTTACTTGTATCGAGGTCAAGTTTCACCTGGAACGCCAGATGGGATACTACTTGATTCAGATGTACATTCCCAGCTTGCTGATAGTCATTTTGTCCTGGGTCTCCTTTTGGATAAACATGGATGCAGCCCCTGCTAGGGTGGCACTGGGCATCACCACGGTCTTAACGATGACTACCCAGAGTTCAGGTTCCCGGGCATCTCTGCCAAAGGTAGGAAATCTTCTCATTTGACAATAAATGACCTGACAGGTTTGCCAAAAGTGTTTTGCTTTGTTTTGTTTTGTTTTGTTTTAGTAAATTGAGTTTACTGGTATATTTTAGGATTACATTATGACCACATTCCTTGTCAATAATTTGTACCTGTGAAAATAGCCCAAATGCCCGTCAACTGTAGACTGGATAAAAAGATGCGGGGTTTTTTATATATAAAATAGAGTGTTACTCAGCCACAAAGAATGATAGATACATCCATAGCTAAATGGATGCATCTTGAGGACATAATCATAAGTGAAATAAATAGGACACAGGTGTGTAAATATCATATCATCCCTCTAATATGAGAAACTGAAGGTGTAAATGAGGTACAGAATGGATGATAGGGATTGCAAAATAGCAAGAAAATGTTCAAAGGTCTTGTGGGCCAGAGAATTATTTGAAAAGAGAAATTTTGCCTTCCTATGGCAGTGTTAGAAATGTGAGTGGAATAAGAGAATGAAGAGCTAAATCTGAGGATACCAGGTTCCAAGGACACAGGGGACCCTCAAAATCAGTTAAAAGAAAGAGGAATCACTATTGAGGGGAAAAAAAATTGTGGAGCGAAACATAGCTCAAGAATTCTAAGAAGCCCTTAAGTGCTTTTGTCCTCAGATGTTTATAAGCCATGAAGCTTACAGGAATCAGAGTAAGACTTATTCAGTTAGGCTGTCAAATATTTATTGGCAAAGGTCTGTGACTCATATGATCAGTGAAGCCATTTACAACAATAAAAGTTTAAATTAAGCCCATGCAAATTCACATAGGATATATATATTAATGAATATAAGTGAAATGAATATACATTCTTCATACATATCAAATGAATAAGCAATATTCACATATGCATATATATGAAATGTATATACAATATTAGGATACATCAAATCAGATCCCCAGATAACTTTGCTGTACTGTAACTCATTTTGGTGATTAATATGTTATTATTTCTGAATGGCGCAGTTATCTAGAGACAGAAGAGTAATCACTCCAAACATCATTGCAGAAACAGAGCAGGTTAATAGAGAAGTGTGGCATGAATATTAAGAACACATAGACACGGCATCTCAAATAATTATCCATAAATGTCTGTGTCATCTAATTTATGTGACACAATCTGCTTGCATTTATAAATATCGATTTAATAAGTGCTGATAAATGACCTGCTTGTGCAGTGCCCAAGTACCCCTGAAACATGTCTGCGTGTGCTTCCCCTTTCAAGAGTACACCAACCCAGGGCCGGGGAGTTAGCTCAGTGGTTCCAGCGCCTGTCTTGCAAGCGCAAGGGCCTGAGTTCGATTCCTGGTAACCATATATAGTACCGGGCGTGGAAACTCATGCCCAGCAGCAATCAGCACCACATTTCACAGTGCCGGGCTTGATGGCTCACGCCTGTAATCCCAGCACTCGGGAGGCAGAGGCAGGAGGATTGCTGTGCTGTGAGTTTGAGGCTGAGCTCAAGGCCAGCCTGAACCACAAGCGAGACCCTGTCTAAAAAAAAAAAAAAAAAAAAAAAAAAAAAGAGTACACTAACCCACTGACTTCAATTTTCTTGGAATTAGAGTTCAATCTATTTTTACTGCTTTTAGCTTTCTTTCTTTTCAAACTTTTTGAAATTTGCTTTTAACTGATATGTAATGACATAAAAATTATAGAAATCAATGACATAGTATGTCATGTTTCAATACATGTGTACATACAATGTTTAAATCAAGCTAAACTTCTTTATTTCATTTATTATCTCTTTGTGGTAAAACTTTTAAAGTCTTTCCTACTTTTTTTGCTAATTCTTAGAGATGGACCTTACTTTTCAGGAAAATTTTGACCCTAATGTTCAACTTAGCATTCAGTACAGTGTCTCACACTGGTTAAGCAATATAATCAAAATTAGTTTGAAAAATAATTGAGATGTAATCCTATATCTTTGCTGGATTGATCTCTTGTTCAGTTGGGCCACATTTGACAGCATAAGAAATGTTAGATCATGTTCCACAGTGTCTATCACTTTCGGAACATAAGATGACAGTATGGAGCAGGTCTGTGTCTATAATGGACATACTAGGGAACTCATTATACAATTTATTAAATCCTATGCCTCTAAAGATAAATATTAGATTTTTATGCCCATAGAAAAACAAATAGAGTTGTCTCTGATATTTTTAAATATTCTAGAATAACAAATAGTATAATAGAATTGTGTCGTATGTATACTGGAATACAGATGTCAGAAATACTAAAAGCTTTTTTTCAGCTACATAATCACAGATCAATTTTACTTAATAGAAATTCTAATCCACTCTAACCCCCTCCCAAATAGGTTCATTTGCTTATTTCTCTCTAGATATTAGCTCTTGCCATTGCTGTGTGCATGCCATTAAACTACAGGATGCACAAGCATATATTTTATAATGTATTAGACAGCTAAAGTATTAGTGACAAACTGTGAGCAGATAATTTCAAAACATAAAACATTTAGCCTCCAACCACCCATCGCTATGGAAAGTGTAGGCACTCATTTTCAAAATGAGAGCTTGGGTTTTTATAATTTATTATTCATTCTATGAAGTTATTATGATTCTGCACACACAGTCAACACTACTGCTCAATAAATGGTCACTGATCAATGATCTTGTTATATACAGGCAATTAGGAACTCAGATAAAGTAAAAACAGGTATAATCAAATATGACTTTATACTTGGCTCTGAACTCACAGTAGTTATTCTTTTGCCACAAGCAGGTTTATCTTCCTACATGTACTTTTCTTAGGCTATTATTAAACACGGTTGGCTCTCAACTGACCATGAGGAGATTTGACTCATCTGGATGATGGTGAGAAACCAAAATGAGATGAAAAGTGAGTCACGAAAAATAAAGAATCGTCCATACACTTCCTAACAGATACACATATAAATATCCTTTTAATTTATAAACATTGCAGTCTCTGGCCAGATGCTTCCCTAGGCTAATTGGACAATTGTTCCAAAGCCCACTGCAACACCCTGTAGAGTACACATATATATTCCACTTTAAAAATAAGATGTACTTGTTCTAGAAAAGATAGAAAACATTAGTAATGTTACTCATCTAGTAAGTAACGATTGTTAGGAGGTTCATGTGTTCTCTTCCATTTTCTTACTTGCATCTGTGGGCAAACCCACATGCACGAATACACAGAGAACTGAGATTAAACTTTTATACAATTCTATATTATGTGACATTTCCTGTGGCATTAAAAATCTGTTCTGATCATAAATTTTGGTGATGCTGGGAATGAAACCCGGGTTTTATCACATGCTAAGCAATCAATCCACCACAGAGCTACATTGCCAGCTTATGAGTATAATTTCAATGACTCAGTCTAATTGATGTGTTCATCATTTATTTTACCTAATCTCTGATAGTTATGGTTTTCTTTTTTTGTTTTTATAAGTATGATCATTATAAAGGTATTTGTGTATGTGTACTTGTATCTCATTATATTCTAGAGACATGTAGACTAAATTTTTTAAAATTTGCACTGAGAGTAAAAACAGAAACTGAATATCATTACAGTAGAGAACTATGTAAAGATGATCAATAGATGATCAATGATTATATGTTCCATGCAGACAGGAACTTTATCATTTTCATTGCCTGAACTTCAGCACTTACAACAAGCTATAGTTTAGATTAGATGATCAATGATTCCTTCTATGTGACAACTATAGAATATAACATAGACTTGAAACAGAATCCACGGATAAAGTTTTACAGAAAAAACAGAATTTTAATACATGAGAAGATATCATAATAATATGATAGACATTTTTTAAAAATGCAATTTCTTCAAGGGAGTAGGCACCCATTTCTGAAGTTTTTAAGTAGTTTTAGAAGTTAAGAATAAACAGAGATGTGTTTGTGTATACAAACATGTATTTGAAATATAGGCAGGACTTAATTTAAATCTTATAATCTTAATGCCACTTAGTCTCACTAAGTCTCTCTTCTGATTTATAAAATGGGAGCAGCAGCATCTATCAACTTTAAAAGTGATATAAGGGTGAGACAAGGCACTACCTATATAAAGTCACTTAGATCAGTTTTTGTACATGAATGGAACAGAATCTTTTCTTGGCATTTTTGTTGTTACCGGTCTCTGTCCATAATGTAGTAGAAAAGACTGTCCTGTGGGATAGGAGGTTATATTAGAAGATACACAAAGGGCCTTCAGAATAGAAGATACTATGCTCTTAAGTGGTCTATTATTTGGGTATAGCTGGGCTGCCAATGAGATAAAGTAAAAGTTGAGAATATATATGCCTTTTCTTGTAGGTAGGCAGTCTGTTGAATAGGTTGAGCTCCAGGAAGTCTAAATAAACAATGGCCCTGTTTCTCTAATCATTGTCATTAATCATCTTATTCCTGTATCTTCCCTGGCATTGTAGGGCACTTGAGGAGTCCATAGATTTTCAGTCACTATGTGTCATGTACTAAATCCAGAATGCACAAACACATAGTTTACAATTTAATAGATGCCTCTTATTAGGAGTAAAATGGAGGATAGCTATTGGGAAGTAGGAAGAGCACATTAAAATGGAAAGAGGAACAAGGAGGGGGAGGGGGAATGGAAAGAAAGGAAAAGGGTTAAAAAGAGAGACAAACAGAACAGAAAAAAAGCTTCTGTGAAACGTGAGAAGAAGATTGAAGGGAGCAAAGAGGAGTAGGAAAAAAAATAATAATTATGCTGTGTACGGGTACAAATTCCCTATGATGAATGTGATCATTATGTAATATGCACTAATAAAATAATTGAAAATAAACAGCTAAAGCATTGATGGTAAATACTTTAAGATAATCCATTAACAAGTTTTATTTTGTGTTTGTTTTTAATCAGGCGGAAACAAATATTTGGTTTCACAGCAATTCGGTGTTCCTTCCCTCCTTTCCTACCCATTCAAGCCTGATCTTTGCCTTGAAAATGCACAGTAATGTGGAATACATTGTTCCTTCGTAGTTCCTCCCGCTTCATTGCCAGTTTTTCCTTTACTCCTTTTGTTCATTTCTAAGAAGCTTGATAGTAAAGGGGAGGATAGAAGACAGCCTGGTGTTACTAATCCATGTATTCTAACTATTGGTGGCAAATCTCTGAGCACTGGCTTTCTTGAAGGGTGAATTGGAATTCCTTGATGCTTCTAAGATATTCTACATAGTATATGATTTCCATATGAACGACGTATTCTCTACCCAGTGTATTACCACCTCCTCTTAGCTGTCATCTCCTGTCAGAATTTTGCACACTACTAGTATTCTACTTTCCCTTACTCAAGGAGACAACCCTGTTGGCTGGTACATTTTTAAGATAACTCACATTTGGCGATCTTCCACACCAGTTATTTGACCTATTAAGAACTCATGCATTTTTGCTTCACTAAAAGGGGGAAATACAATTTAACCAATTTCTAACCCTTCTACTTTCACTCTGCCATTTTGAATACTCCAGTTAAACTACTGTATTCAAAATTTATCCAATTTGGAAATAAGTATTTGGGTTTTTTTAACTGAAATCTTTATTGGTACATTACATATACACATCATGATTGCACTCCACAATGGGGATTTGTACCAGTATAAGATACAACTTAATTCTCATTTTTCCCATAATCCTACCCACCCTACCACCCCCCTATATACATAAAATTTGTTTCCTTTCTTTTTTGTTACAATCTCTTTATTTTTCCCCCTTCACCCTATTTCACTTTGAGTATTTTTCCATTTCACAATATATAACATACAATTCTAGAACTCATTTACATCTTTATTTTATCATACCAGAGAAAAGATGTGATATTTAAACATCTGTGACCTATTTATTTCACTTATAAGGATATCCTCAAGGTATGTCCATTTAAGTACAAATGCTTCAAACTTATCATTTTTTATTGCACAGTAATACTCCATTCTGTAGAAGAACCACAGCTTTTTTATCCAGTCTCCAATTGATGGACATTTGGGTTATTTCCAAGATGTAGCAATCACAAACTGAGCTGCTATAAACATGGGTGCACATGTGGCACTGTGATATGAGTCTTTTAATTCTTTTGTGTATATACCTAGCAGAGCGATGGCCGGGTCAAATGGGACCTCCAATCCTAGCTTTTTGAGGAATCTCCAAACTGATCTCCACAGGGGTTGTTCAAGTCTACAGTCCCACCAACAGTGGAGAAGGGTTCCTTCTTCTCCGCAGCCTCATCAACATTTGTTGCTGGCTAATTCTGAAATGGCAGCCATTCCTTGTAGAGTGAGATGAAATCTCAGCGTTGTTTACATCTGCGCCTCTCGAATGACTAATGATATTGAGCATTTCTTCATATACTTCTTAGCTGCTCTTACTGGAAATAAATATTTATGTCTATGTTTTCATACAAAATCCAAACTACTAAGAACATATGATAGGTTCTCCTAAGAACTCTTTTACTCTCTGATCTAGGGACAATTTTTTGAATTTCAGCAATTCAGCCAATATATGGCACGCAGAGGAGATGCCAGTCTCTTCTGACTCAAGAGAGGGGGTGGATCACCTTCTTCTCATCTTTAGGAGAATAAGAAGAATGCTATCGCACTGTCAATAACAACAAAATTCATCATTTCAATTAGTTTTCAACACCTAGTTTTCTTTCACAAAACAGGGTGTAAAGTATCATGGTCTCTAGACACATCTACTCTCTTCTTCACATGTATGTGTAGAGTTCCCCTCTAGTGTAAATCACTTTAGTAGAAATTCCAAGGCAACAAAGATATTCTATTTCAGTACTGTTACATTTATGATTAATCATTCTTAACTTTATATTTTTATCCCTGTAAGGGAAAAAACTAACAAATATGTTCATGTTTATATACATACTTCGTAGCACAACAACTGCTTGATAGTAGGTACTCTAAGTGTTGGGCAGTGAATTAATGCACAGTACTAAAAATACCTATTGTCAAGTGGTATTCCCAGTACAGTTTAATTGGTGATTTAATCATCCATTTATTTATTCAATTATACTTATTGAATGTCTCCTCTATGCCATGTGTTGCACTAGGGATTAAAGATAAAGTACAGAGTCTATCCTCAAGGCCTTGTAGTCTGGTAAACCTGAGAAAGAAATTTGGAAGGATGGTTGTTAAACAATGTGGTATATAAGGACACATCAAGGAGGACACCTAGTCTATTAAGTAGAGGGAGAAGCAACAGAGAGGGGACAAAGGGAGGGAGAAGGAGCAGTGTGAGGAAAATGGCCTGAAGGAAGAATCTGGAGCTAAATCTCTGAAGCATATTAAATAGGCAAAGTAGAAGGAGGTAAAGGTCATTCCAGGCAATGAAGACCTTTTACTCAAAATATTTGTGCTACACTTACAAAATAAGGTTTTCTAGAAGACAATCTGGGCAGGTTTCCAGCATGCTTCAGAAATTCTAAACACATCTCCTGCAAGAGAGGTATGTTTACCGATTCCAAGTTAGCTCCCTGCCTTTTTGCCAACCAAAGCTTTTTCTGTTTTATTATTTTTTGTTTATTTTTTAGAAGTTCAATCCTTTCCATAAATACAGGAAAATCAAATACCAACAGGAAACCTGTTTCATGGGTTCTTTCCTATCTGATACTGTAAAATTGGTTTTTCAATATACACCTCTCTGCCAATGTCTGAGAGTCTGTTCTGCTGGCAATATTATAGCAGTCTGGAACATGAAACCCCAAGTGGTACACAAAAGGCTGAGTGTACAGTTACCCTTTCCACCCAGAAGATGATCCTGGGATGAAATGAAAGGAAGGAAGTGAGACCTCAGGTAGACTTGATATGCAAATAGGGTTAAACTGCTATTTTCCTTTACTCTATGTTTGTTATTATAAATGAAAGATTTGGCGCTAGTCCTAAGTAACTCTTGAGGGCCCATTTGTGACCACAGTCCATGGACTGTAGAGCTGAGAGCCCGCATATGTAGAGACAGCTGGGATGACATAGGTGTATGGGCGATCCACAGCTACTGGATTCGAGCAAGGATGCAGAATTTTCTTTAGCCGTCATTAACTGGGATGCCCTATTTTCAACGTAAGAGATTTCCTCTTATTTTTCTGCCACCTGGTCAAAAAGGACCAGCTGGAGCATTTTAAGCAGCTGCCAAACTCAGGACAACTGTGGAATTTAATGCAAAGAGGACCATAAGCCTGACACATTTGGTCTTGTTTTCCTCCCCACCCAAATGCTTCTAATTAGAGAGAGCAGTAAAATAAACCATGAAAGTAATAAGAATGATAGTTGCAGGAGTTTAAAACGAGAATTTGTTTGGTTATCTTTTTTCATTCTAAAAATAAAAATCAGTGTTTTCGTGAATTAGGTATACCACTCAGCTAATATGAACGACTTTCTTAAGTCAGACCAGTGTTTGTGAAAAAGCTGATGAACAAATTTACATGTGATCAGGATTTTATGAAGTTCTCAGATGAAAGATTGAAAGAGAAGAAAGCTGGGCTGAGACAAATTGATCTGTGGGCTTGCTTGTTTTAGCCAGATGTCTATGTATGTGGGAGACTTCATAAACTTTGCCTTCTGACATTTGCAAAGATACAGCAAATTGAAGAGTTGTTGATGTACTGAATATGTGATAAAAATATTCAAAGAGATGATGTGTGTGAATTCTCTTGGGACAGAGCTGGAGCACCAGTGGCACTTTAGTTTAAGAATGTTACTGGCAGCTTTTGCAGGGAAGCTGACAGTGGGCGAAGTCACTCAGGCTGTGCTTCTTCTCAAGTCTTGGTAAAGCTCCTAAGTCTTTTGGGGACAGTGTTTTGAGGTTCGGAATTATTTTGAAATCTTTCTCTCTCCATTTCAATAAAATAGGCAATACTGGCTTGTACAGCCTAAATGACTTGGGTTCTTACAGGCACTACAGAGTAAGGAAAAACACACTACTGGAGAGCGCACAACATAATGTGAGGCACTATAGTACTCGTTATGCAGCAAGAAGAAGCAGAATTTCTGTCCTGATGACTGATCTATACACAAAACAGGGTGAACTCGATGCAGTAAGAACAACAGGGTAGAACGTTTTAAGCAGCTGTAATGACTCTCTCCCTGTACACACACACTTGTTTTGCTAACAGCTGTCTCCTGTGCTCATTGTGAACATGGCCACGTGACTTACCTTAAACAAGGAGTTAATGGCAAAAGTGACATAAACCAAGACTTCCGAAATGCTTATCTTTGGAGCTAGCTCTCTTCTAATGTTCTTGGGATCCTATGAGTTCTTTACCTGGTCTAGATATCAAGCCTCTGTGAGAAGAATAGATGGCAAATCATCTCTCCCATTCAGCAAGCCAACTCTTCACTCTTTGGCTGTTTCTTCGCTATGCAGAAACTTTTTAATTTGATAGATTCCCACTTGTAGATACTTGCTATTATTTCCTGTACTATTGAAATCATATGAATTGAAGTGTTCTTACATGTGCCTATCAATTCAAGTGTTTGCCATGTATTTTATTCCATCATTTTCTAAGTTTTTTGTCTTATGAGTAGGTTGTTAATCCATTTTGAACAGATTTCTTTTTAACAAGGTAAGAAATAGGGCTCTAGTTTCTGCTTTCTATGTATAGATATCCAGTTTTCCCAGTATTGATCATTAAAAAGGTTGTCTTTTCTCCAACACATGCTTGTGGACCATTTGTCAAACAAGAATCAGATGTCTGCAGTTTCTGTTGGTCTGCATGCTCATTTTTGTGCTGTTTTTGTTACCAAGACGTTGTATTATATTCAAAATTGGTTATTGTGATGCCTGGGATATTTTTCTTCTTACTCACAATGGCTTGGGCAAGTCTGTATCTTTGGTGCTTTCATATGAACTTTAGGACTTTATGGAAGTTTTATTAGAATTTTAGGATTTTTTCCTAACCTTATGAAGAATGTCTTTGGTATTTTCATGGGGACCACATTGATTTGGTAGATGGCTTTCAGTAATATGGCCATTTTAATATTAGTGAACATGATCTATAAACAAAGTAGGTCTTTCCACCTTCTAGTATCTTTAATTTATTCATTTACTGGCTATTCTTTATCACAGAGAATCTTAGCTATGTAAAATGTATTAGTCTCGAATAAAATTTTTTATAGTTTCACTTCCCTGATTGGCAGTACTAAATAGTGTTATATTCCATTTTCTTTGATAGATATTTCTTATAGAGTATTTCAACCAAAGCAATAACAATAATAAAATAAAATAATATTTTAGATAAAAGCTTCCAGACAGGCTATTTTTATCGCAGCTTTGCTTCCTCAGCACTGTCACAACTGATTTGGAAGTTTCTTGGTGTGCTGACGCAAGCACCTGTTATCCCTTCTCACCTCTGCAGTTTGTTAAGGACAAGATTAGCCTTTGAATTCTGACAAAGGTATCCAGAGGCTTTTTCATCTTTACTCTCTATAGCACCTCTGTGTCAAAGATGCAGCACTCTACTCTTCCACCAGGATCCAAACGTCAGAATATTCTCATCCTTTCACTTATGTAGCAAAACCTGAAGTCTTTGTCTTTGTTTTGCTCTGGTTTTAAGTTGTCATTATAGACACTGAACCTAAGGATTTCTTTGGTCTTCAGCTAGAGCCTGGGAAATACCATGAACTCCAATCTGAGGCAAACTACATGACATTTCTAAAGCAAATCATTTTCCAGAACCTCATTTTTAAAAAGTGAGCAGGCTAGACACTTGGTTGCCTTCCCAAAGTGAATATTTCTTAAAGAAATTAAAATATAGAAATATTTTCCAAAGTACACATGAACTGATCTCATAAAGCCTTTATTTTTTGTGTAATTAGCCAAAAACATTCATAATCCTATGAGAGATAGAAAAGTCAAGGTTAATAAAGTTTAATTCCTTTTCCATACCTCCGGATCCACTTGAAGTAGATACCAACCACTTCTTATATGAAGGCTTCATGGATCACCATCAAGGGTAAACACTTCCCTTTCCTTGCCTGCATGGCATTTTGTGTTTTATTTCAATCACTGTTTTTGACTTGTAGATTAGTGATAAGGGTTCATGTGTACTCATTCTAATACATTATAAATTCTTTGAAGGTCATGTTTTGTTCCACTGTACATAAGCCATATGACTTATATAGAAGAGATTCGCTGTAAATACTCAGAGAACACAGTGTTCAATGGTTCTAAGCGGTCTATGATCAGAGTAAGAATTAAAAGGTGATTTTGACTGGCATGATAGAGAAGGGTCTCTAAGCCAGAGGACTTAACCTTTTTTGAACATTATTATCAGCACAGGTGATGTCAGAGCTTTCCTGGATCCTACCACAAACAAAATGCTCTTTGAACAGGCATCGGCATAGATGTTCACCAGTTAACTCTCACTTGTAAGGTGGGTTGAGATCTACAGCTCTAAACTATGTTGTTCTCTAAGGAAGTGTTTTCTTTGTGTCTACTATGTGACAGATTATGCATTCACGTAAGTGTCATTTAGACATCAACACTGTGAAGTGGAAACTATCACTAGTCCCACTTTGTAGATAAGAATACTAAGGCACAGAGGAGTTAAATAACTTACTTATGGTCATACAAAGCTAGACCTTGAGCCTGGACAGATCAATTCCAAGTGGATATGATTAAACTATGTGCCACATTGCCTTTCTCAATTAATAATATCGAGCTCCTCCTAGATACCTTTCATTGTGCAACATTCTTTACATTCTTATTGCAGAGAAAATACATGAGGTAAGTACAGTACTATCCTGCAACACCAATTTATAGGTGGAAAAACTAAAGCATAAAGAGATTAAACAATTTCCCCACAGTTGTTTCTAGCAAGAGAAGAACCAAGATTCAAACCACTAAGTCAACTTAAACGCTCTCAAAGGATAGACTAAGAATGTTAAGTTCCATCACATTTTCATGCCATACTAATTACACATGGAAGATCTTCACTATGAAATAAGTTATTTTCTAGTCTCTGAAATTCTTAAATCTTCTGGCTGTGCATATTGCATTCAGTGCATACTACATGCCTTGGCTTCCTTGTTCATCATTTTGATGAAGAGACAATTTTTGCCTGATTGTGATTTCTCTTTGATATTAAAAATACCTTGTAATGGCTCCTCAGACTTCCATTGTACACTTTCAATGTGTGGATAATCAGTCTCCTCCAGAAGTTGTTATTTCCTCAATCATAGCTCTTTAACCATTATTTTTTTTATCAATTCACAACACTGTGTTTATGTTAAAAGTCCAACCAAGCATAATATATTATCTATCATTTAGTGGCAGTTAAAGGTTGAAGGAAAGAAGACTGGATGGTTGCCAAAAATAAAATGGTTGCACAGATTGTGACCTA
Organism: Petromus typicus; assembly: GCA_004026965.1. NCBI lineage: Eukaryota > Metazoa > Chordata > Mammalia > Rodentia > Petromuridae > Petromus > Petromus typicus. Next base: position 60,264 of record PVIR01007071.1, read on the forward strand.
TTCACAAAATGAAATGAAGATGTTCATTAAAATGAAGGAATTGCACTCAGATAACAACAGATATGAATTTCTCAAATCTAATGCTAAGGAAAAATTGTCTAGTACAAAAAACATAGTGTGTTATTTTATGCTCAAAAGTTTAAAAATAACAGGCAAAATTAGCCTATGCTACTCAAAGTAACATGGCAGCTGGATCTGGCAAGTAAGAAGGTAATCACTGAGTAGTCCTATGAAGGGCTAGGCTTCAGGAAGCCTGTTCTGCTCTTGACCTGTGTGCTACTTACAGGTGTGTAAACTGAACTGAACTGTACAGTCCTGATTTATATTCTTCCAAATATTTAAATAGAAGAGTCAAAAACAAACTACATGAATAAAAATAAAGAATGCACACACCTTAGGAATTTCCTTTTCCTTCTTTTTCAGAATAAAAATTTTAAAAATAACCAAAAAAAGATATGTATTAGTTTCAGTGGCCAACCTGCTTCTAAGTGCTTGCTACTTATATATTATTTAATTCTTTCAACTCTATGAGATGATATTATTGATCCAGTTTTCTAGATATGCAAATTGAGTCCCAAATTTAATGACTACCAAAGCCAGAATATACTGTAATTGGATCCTAAACCCTGTTTCTTTCAAACTATGCTACTGTCCTCATTTTATAGTCCTAATGCTTTTGCATCCTTTACCTGGACATCCTGCTTGCTGGCCACATTTTATATACTTAAAGACTGATTGGTGGATCTGGAGATTTGTAATCTAGAGATTCCTTTCCCATACTACTTAAACTATGGTTCATTATTTTAAGTGATCATGATCATGGTGAATCATCTGTCCAGTCTGAATTCTTTTTGGGGGAGCCTCACTCTTTATCTTCACCTTTAACTTCCCACTGCTGTTTCATGCTAACTTTCTGAACAAACCTTTCTTATGGAAAGGGAAATTAACAACTTTCTAGCATTGGAGAGAATCTGAATGTAGATACAAGATATTGAATAGAAATTTGCACTCAAAAATGATTCCTGCCCTATGAAACCTTAGTTAAAAGTGTCCTAACAAAGAATTAGCATTTTAACTTACCTGTCTACAATATTTCCCTCTCTGAAGAAGTATCCTGAATTGCCATGAGGGAGGAAGAGACAAAGACAGTTCTTGCTGCTTCCAGCTGAAGAGTACCATTGTTGTGTTCAGCAGACAGATTGACTTTACAGGTCTTTCTAAAGACCCTCAACAGGCACCAGGCCTTGCCATCTTGGGTAGGCATGGAAATAGCTTTGAGCATCGAGGAGACGAAGCCAAATAAGCAGTTAAAAATAATACATGGGCCAAATAATAAGGTCATCGAGAATGCTTTGAATATAGCCAACAAGCACTTCCACCAGGAGGAACTAGTAATAGCCTCCCACAAAGGGGCTAAGGAGAAGGTCCTGGGGACTTAAGAATCTGATGTAAAAGTCATATTGTAGTTTAGTGGTTATGTGCTGCACACAAAGTCCATTAGTGATCCTCATAAAAGAAATTTAGCACATTTGTTATTGGTTCCATTTGTATGACTGCTTGGAGTTTGATAGACTCTGTTAGCCCTTAGACTATTTTATCAATGAAGGTTACTAGATATTTTATAGCTAATTAGACAGGGACGGCCTGTGAAGAGCCAGCATGGAGAACAACCTGGACATTCACTGAAAGCCAGCACTGTAAATGGAGAGAAACTATCCCACCCGAGTACGATAAATAGCAGTGATTGATATTCTAGGTATCAGTCACCTAAGTGGAGGACCCAAATCTTAACTTACCCCTTTCTAGGAAATATCCTTGACTGAAAATTCTTGTACACTTGCTATTACTTGATTTCCCAGTGGATCCCCTGTTTAATCAGTATTACTTAACTGACTATATTTGTTCTAATCTTATTCGCTAATCATGTTTTTGTCCACCTCGTGATTTCTCACAGGACCAATATTACCGAAGCCACTGTAGTTAGAGTGTTACTAGTTGAATACAGTTTTGTCCTAGCTTGAACCCTTCTAACCTCATGGCTTTGCTACATAAAAAAACCCTGAGACACAATGTGGATGGGCAACTTACTTTCGGGTTCCCTTTCTATCTCTGTTAGGGAGAAGCTATCTCTCAATAAACCTCTCCTACTTTACAAGAGAAGAATTCGCACTTCATAATTGACTAAAATAAAAGACCACTCACTATCTTTTAGCCATAAATTGTGTTGGGTCCAAACTATATGTATACATTTCTCTTTTTGTAAGACTCCATAAAGTTGTGTGCTATAAAAATGTAAACAATATGGGCTATCAGATTACATTAAAATAATTTCTACACTTAAGAATTAGGAAATTGGGGCCGGGGAGTTAGCTCAGTGGCTCCGGCGCCTGTCTTGCAAGCGCAAGGGCCCGGGTTCGATTCCCCAGTAACCACATACCATACTGGGCGTGGAGACTCACTCCAGCAGCAACCAGTACCACATACCACAGTGCCTGGCATGGTGGCTCACGCCTGTAATCCCAGCACTCGGGAGGCAGAGGCAGGAGGATTGCTGTGATGTGAGTTTGAGGCTGAGCTCAGGCCCAGCCTGAACCACAAAGCGAGACCCTGT